>KE371962.1:198598-219164 GCA_000418225.1 Zizania latifolia
AACGTCCGTCCGTGTACCTGAGTCACACGCGAGCTCCATCACGACAAGTCACTGTGCCTCCCCTCGGAGGACTTCTCCTCATCTTCATCCTTCTCTTCTATCTTCACTTCATTATCTCTCCCGTTGACAATCACTCATCATCCCCATGGTATACACCATGGCTCCTCACCCTTTTCTCTAACCTTTGTTTTCATATCATGTTAATCTTCGTCCCCTTTTCCTCTCTGTACATTCTTAATCTTTAATCTAATATGCTTGGCAATTCTCCTGCCATTTCTTCAAAAAAAATTCTTGCTGTTTGCTTTCTTACTGTGTTGAGTACTTTTATGTAAGGTTATTCTGCTCATCTAGTGTCAAAAATCCTCTGTCGATGGCTCTGTCAAAAATTGCTCTTCTCCTCTTAATAAAATCTTGTCACCTCTCTGGCCGACAACCCGACTAAAAAAGAACCCACACGTCAGGGAATACATGAGGATTGATTAGAGTGACCAGAGTACCGGGCGATCGAGTTCTTGTTCTTGCCATGGAAATTTCACCGATGGCCTAATGATTGGATCAAAATGGAGTGGATCCGTTTCTTTCTCTACTAGCTTGTTGGCAACTGCATGCAGCGTATGCGTATAGTTTCCTACTATGTTTTGCCGGACAAGCTCCGCATACCTAACTCACGCTGCTGCGAATGGAATCTGGGAAGAACCCACACAGGCCACACCCCTCGACTGCCCTTGTTACATGTAGCCAACTAGCCATGCATGTAGTGCACCACTGTGTTGCTTCTGCTACGTCCGATGCTATAGATCGATGAAACTGTGGCCGGCATCTACCTGAAATGATTAGTCCCCTCCATTTCAATTGAGTTGATCAGTTGAATAATGTAACAAGTTCTTGATCAGATGCAACATTTGAAGAGAAGATGAGATGGGACGTGCATTGCTTCGTGCCCCAGTTCTGCAATTTCTTATAACTTTCGTCCTCAGTCTCTATCTAAAGTCTGAACTGTTAACACCGAGAGATAGCAATGGGTCAATAAACAGTAGAAGAACCAAATGTAATGGTTTGCATCGGCCCTCTCTGACCAGCAAACAAGAATATCGCGATGAATTCAAGCTCTCATCGTAAGCAAAATGTAACACTGCTTCTTTGGTAAGATTTAGTCTAGTAAAAGTTACGGTCATCTTGCTATTAGCATTATGCCCTAGAATCAACATGGAGATGCTGTACGATGCATACTATATTTATGAAATATTGTACTATTCCTTGAAATAGATTTTGACAGTATAAATCAACAAGTACATGATTTAGTCATGAGACTTATAATGTGACTATTTCTAAAAGATCTCTAATCGGTTTTAAATCATATATGAAACAGATATAACTGAGATTGACATGTGTATTTATTGATGATCATGTCTTATGAATTATAGGTATAGAGATACCAAATCAATAGCATGGACGTATGTTGGAGAACATATATTGGATAAACGAGATACTATTAAGATTTGATGTGTCATCAGTAGGTCTTAGTAGTATTTGTGTAAAGTCCTTAGACCTGAGATTGTCATGGTTCCCAACATACATAGTGACTTTCTTTGGGACTATCAAACGCTACTCCGTAACTAGGTAGTTATAAAAATAGTCATCAGGTTTGCTATGAAACATGTAGAGGGATGTGAGTGATCAAAATGGGATTTGCCCCTTCTTATGGGAGAGATATCTCTAGACCCCTCGATGTAATGGATTATGGAAGTACATGACCATGCCGACGTGATTAAGGAGTTAATCACAGGTTATAATCTAATACAGAGATCGAGAGAGATTGAGCTATTGATAGGATGACACAAGTCTCACCTTGTGCTCGATCAATATCGTGAGACAGAGATTTGTATATGAGAACATTATAAGGTTCAACCGATATGATATTTACATATATTTAGATTAATATACTTTGCTAGAAGCCACTATTAACGGAGTATTAGAAATTAGTTTTCATATGTTAACCAAGTTATACGTGAACCTACTGGGTCACACACTTAACGGGTTAAAACACTGGATTCGAATAGGATTGAAATTGAGCTCAATTTGGATAAAGATTCAAATGGTTTAGATAAAGATCTGAATAGATTGGATAGAGATCTGAATAGAGTCCTTGTTGGGCCTGGTAGGGTTCAAGCTAGGACGTCTATATATATGAGGGTGCAGGATGCATGGAAGCTTAGCTTTTTCGCTAATACGCATGTTGATATGTTTCTTGTGCTAAATTGTTAGCCACCGAGAGCAAACCCTAGCCACCACCTCATCTACCGCCCGAGTGCTAGTACACTAGCGGCCAGCGTTCTACCCCTAGATGTGTGGATACCAGTAGAGGCATTGCTCTACTGCTTTGTTGATCGACATCGGTATCGGTATGTCTGATTGGATCAACGTCATCATCGGTTTGAAGGACAAGAGGTCGAACGAAATCTTTCCGATTGGATCGGCTGACTCCCGACCACGTTGATCGGCTTTCCAACCATATCGGCACACACGTATTGGATCGGCTCGCTACTCCAATACTTCTTCCGCTGCTCTGCGTGCAAACGATCTATGATCTCTCTCTAGCGAGATATCCTTGTGTGCACGGTAGAAAATTTTGTTTTCGGCTAGCGTAGCCTCCGTGTTCCCTAACACTTGCTGGCTGTGTATAACACTTGCTGGCTGTGTATGTCCAACTTTTCACCATCAAGATAAATTCCTTTTGCTCAGATCTTCTAAGCAACTAATATCCATACCATAACCAACATTTCAGCCAACTTAACTACCCCGGCCCATCATATGTGTGAGCTTCAATCACCTTGCCCTCTTCATTTTCATCTCTACTTGAGGTTGTAGGTTACCCCTCCATACCTGTCTGAACTCTGAACTTCTTAATTTCTTGACCCTTTGCAGAAAAGAACCTCTTTCCTGAAGACCTGAATTATCTGAACTTTTGCATGTGAATTCAACTTTTCAAGAGGGAGGTGGCGAGGTGCTAATTCTACCTCTGCCTGCATGCGAGAGGTAATAGAGGAGGAAGGGTGACCACTGATGAGATGGCTAGTAGTAGACGACCAGACGCCAGAGCAGCTGCTACCTCCAGTGAACGGCATGGGGATGGACTGAAGCAGGCATCTAGCTGCAGGCTGCAGCTAGGGCTGGAGGAGTGAATGCTGGGAATCTTTGTCTGACGATCTGTAAAGGAGAGGCGCCATGATCCATCGATCTACTGCTATGTGCTTATTGTGTTAAATGCAAGCTCGCTCGTCTCTGAGCTGATGCCAGGTGGTGGTGGCCATGCATATGCATGCCTCCATATTCTCTCCTTGCTGTCCCTTGATGCATTTAGCCTGCATCTCATTTATGCATGCCTGTGACATTATTTCCCTTGCAATCCCCAACCACCATTCAGAAAACTTTTACTACCTTTAGTGCTACTCCTCTGCTCTGGTTCTCTTCTTCCTTCACTTATCGTCGTTGCCAAGAAATTTTTTTGTCTGATCTTCTCGTCATTGCAACTTGCCATGGAGAATTTCTAGTGCGAAATTGTGCTGCCAATTTCAGCAGTGATGATTGTGTGTTTTGGCTCAAACTGTGCCCACACTTGGTATTATTACTTGACTTGTGAGAGTATGAGATCTCACAGCTAGCTTGTTCCGGGAGAACATGAGCAAGGAGGCCATGAGTTAATTCCATCTTATTTGATTTAAAACTAAAGGATGAAATGAAATAAAGCATGGAGCATCGTTCTGTGTATACATGTCTGTGTTTGCATTCATAGTTGGAAGATACAGTGATCAGTAAATGGGTCAGAGAGTCGAAGCATTGGCACATGCACATGTTATCTCCAAACTATGCAAATTACTTTTTTTTCGCTGGAAGAGCAAAGGTTGCCGATCAAGATATATTAGATTAAAGGAGAAAAATTGTAAATTTATAATGTTGAAACGAGACACACAACCCTCAGTGGCTACATCGGTCTGTAAGCAAAGCACAAGCAATGTAGGTTCATCATAAACTAAAAACAAAGATTGCATTGCCAAAACACCAGCTGCTTACCACTGTTAGGTTTATTTCTTGATCCGCCGCAGCAACTCAGATGAGGTGCTACACATGGCTAAGAAAATATGAATATTGTGCTCCTTCCAAATGAGTCATGTCACTAGGATGACCAAGGAATCAAAATGGTGGTGACTGCTTTTAGGTAAGATCTTGCCTACCTCATCCTAACAACAAGTAATCGTCAATTATGCAAATTACACCCCTATGGAATTAGTACTGAACTCTATCTTCCTGTTTTTAAATTTGAAGTTCTGAACCTTTGGATTTTATCAGTTTGTGTTTAGCAGCATTCTAATAAACGGCTGTTAAACACACGATTTGGATGAGTTTCTACCGAAAATCTGGCATCTGGCAACAGGAACTGAATATTTATCCACACTGCTGTAATCGATTGCTACAGGCAAAAACGTGAGTAGAAACGCATGTTCACACTACCAACGGATGTATAGCATCATCTTTGTCCGCTGAAAACTTAGAAAATTATGAATCGGTATTCCCCAATCAAAGGGACAATGGGTACCTACCTGTTCAACCGTTCTTCAGAGAAACCAAAGCATAATAAATAAATGTACATTTCCCTCTCGTCCCATGGACAGATAAACACAAGAAGTTACAGTGCTGCACTAGTGATCAGCTGCTATATATACAACCATACTATATATTTGCAGGAAAATGCACGCTACTGCAACGCCTTCAATCCGATTCAACGTCAAGAATTATTCGCTAGCTGTTTCCCTGAAAATACGCCGAATGGCCAATTGAACGACAGAACTGGAGGAAACTTGTGAGATGGAAAACACACTACTACACTGCAGATTTGTAAACATCAGATGATCAAAAGGACAACAATTTCTGAATGGCCTAGCTAACAACAGCAGGATGGAACACGCAGAACGCCATGTCTAGACCAGAGAGAGAGAGAGAGAGGTAAGCAAAAAAGATCGATCAAGCGTATATGTTTGTATGGCATTATATATTATATTCCACGACATTTGCAGGAATAAATACATAAATCATAGTAAGTTGCATTGTAGGAATCATCCAGTTACTGCTTGCTTACTGGACGGGTGCCATGGAGGAAGAATTAAAGAGGAGTGCGGTGGTGATCTGTACGTATGCATGAAATGGTGCTGAGATATTGGCGCGGCTCAATCAGAAGTGCAAGCTTGAAACATTGCAGACTTGCAGTAAGACTGTATATATCAGATTGCTTCTGCACCGATGGTCTGAGTGAGCCGGGCCAACATCATAGCTACAATTTCATCTCTTTCCCGAGCCAGCAAGCAAACAAACACTTGCATGCGAGCTCTGAATCACAATGCATGCATGGCCAGATGCGAAGGAGATCTACGAGGAAGAAGGAGAAAAAGAATCAGGAGAGAAAAAGGCTTGCAGGATGCAGCAGCTAGCTGGAGTGGCTAGGGTCAGTATGCGAATGTGTTTGAAGGAGGCCGGCACACAAGATACATCCATCTTATATAGACTTGTGTACTTAGTACTACGTGATTCCCTCACTCCTTGTGTTGGTGAGCATTCAAGAGTGCAGCATTAATTGTTGAAACTAAACACAGGCTCTCTCTCTCTCTCCCTATCCCTCTCATGATCGATGCATATATGTAGGTGAAAATTAAAGGCACAAATGACTGAAGATTACCGGCGTTTCGTTGAACAATATCTGCACGTCCCCCCTGCTTGTGTAACTGTGTGCAACTGTGCATGGAATCAGAGGAAGCCAACGCCGATCGATCCTCTTGCTGGTCGTTTCTCGCTCTCTGAATTCTCAAATGTAAACATCCGTACAATTATTTATCATCACAATTCGCAGCAGAGAAATTAAGCACCTAGAGAGATAGCGTCTGAGTCGCGGCTGGGCCGGCGGCTGACCGGCGGCCAGACAAAAGAGACAAGACAGGTCGTTGATTACTGGACGGCGCGCGGCGTCTCTCTCTACATCTGCATCTGCATCTGCATGCGACGCGATGCGAAGGAAGCGCGCGGCGCAGGGCGGGGGTTTGAATGCGAGGGAATCTCGTCCTGCCACACCCAACTTACTGCGCCCCCATCCGCTCCGGCGAGTGCAGCTTAAATGCGTTCGTCCTCGCGTCCGATCCATACCATTCCTTAGCTTGTTCTTCTTCCTCTTTTCTTTTCCTCCCCTTCTCTCCCCGCTGTGGCGGTAAAGACGGGATTTTGAAAACGAGTGTTGTTGCGTCTGTTTTGTGTTGTTGTGGACAATATCTCGTACCATCATGCACGTACACCACTTATACTCAGCTACGAATACGGTTGCTTAACACAGGCTCTAAGAGATGAAAGCTAACTCACTGTTGGAAAAATGTTCTCCCAGTAATATATAGTCCTTTGATAACCTAATTCCATGAGGCACTATTGTGAGATCGAAAGCCAATGGGCTTTAAGAGAGCCTCCAAAAATTAGGGTAATGTTTGGTTCGATGTATGAGTAGAAATAAGACTTGATGGTTTCATTATTAGGGAATATGATAAAATAATATGGTTCCATAAGAATGTTTGATTAAATAAATGGAATGCTTCGAATATGTGTTTGGTTTGGGGAACGAAAAGAGATAGAATAATTTAGTCTCATGTTCGATTTGGGGAACAAGAAGGGATGGAACCTTCAACTCGCTGCCTAATCGCCACGCCAAACCGTCGTATAGCCGCCGCTTGGTTGTCCAGCCATGCCATGTTGGCCGCCCAACCCCATCGCCCTAGCCACACCACTGCTGGCCGCCCCACCACACCGCCCTGGCGCCTAGCCATGTCACCCAGCCGTGTCGCGCTAGCCACCCCATCGCATCGAGGAGAGGTAGGAACAACTTAACTGGAGGGAGCTAGCGGACGATGGCGTGGTGCCCTAGCCACACCGCCCTGCTGTCTAGCTGCGCCGCGTGGCCGCCTAAGGCCATCGGGACCGCCGCTGCCAGCCGCATCGCCCGGTTGCCTCCCTGTCGCTCCTAGCTGTGCTACACCGTTAGGAACCATGTCGTTTGGTAAAAAATCAGTACCATGCAGTTCAACATCTATAAGAATATTCTCTTTTTAGGATCGTTCGGTTCCACTCGGTACCATCCCATCTCTTAAACCAAATAGTTATATCACCTGATATTAAGAAACCATCCCATCTCGTTTCTGCTCATACAATAAACTAAACACTACCTAGAAAAAGTATTTCAAGACCGCATCTATATTTGAAGGTCGGAGACAATTTGATTAGGTTGTCACCTAGACACTAAACACTACCTAGAAAAAGTCTTCCAAGACTGCGTCTATATTTGAAGGTCGGAGACCCTCCAAATATAGAGGGGCTTTGATTAGGTTGTCACCTAGACATGTCAAATGCTTATCTAGGAGTGCCAACTATAATCTATGATAAGATTGACATTAATTATAACTTGACTCGATATTCTTATAAAGTAACTGACTAAAGAGAGAGAGTACATGTAATCATTACAAGCATATCTACATGGCACACTATAACTTCTATATAATTTTATATGTAATCTTTGGTAAGATGGTTCTAAATGAGGTTTATTCGTGTCGTTGCATAAGACGACAGTTCTTTGATGGGGTTACCCATAGAGATAGTTTGATTAGGTATTTGGGGATGTCTGTGTTCGGAATTTGATGGTTGCCTCAAAGAACAAGAGACAAAGAGAGTTTAGACAGGTTCGAGTCTCCCGAAGGATAATAACCCTAGTCCTGTGTGTTAGAATATGCGCAGTATGTGTTTGCATATGTATGAATGTCGGCTAGTCTGAATGCGTAGCCTGTAAGAGGTACACCCGACCCCTTTATATATCGCAGGGGTCGAGGGGTACCGTTTAGGCTTTAATCGCCCCATTAAGTCCCTTTACAATAGTTAAATCACCAGGGATCGTGGGCTAATTATCACAGCATTATTCGCTATCTTAATTTACCTTCAAGACCGGTGGTTATGTCTTGGAGGTTATGGTCATTGATAGTGCAGATCGACTGTTGATCTGGCCTCCTGAGTACCTGCGGTCGGGGTGTCCCCTCGAGTGCTGGACTCGGGACTCCGCTATATTGCTGAATGCTCCGCTGCTACATGCCAGTCCGACCCCTTTTAGGTCGTCTTTAATGTCCTATTTTCTGACCTCTTGTTTCATCTAGTCACCTTAAAGGCTCTTGAGAAGTACCCCGGGGCCATCACCCCGACAGGAGCTCCTGAGCTCTTTATGGCAATAGGACGACAACTATCCGGATGGAGTCGGGAGGGCATGAGGAGTGTAAAAATGAGTTTTTTTTATAAACTCCTTTGATTTACCTGGTAGGTGCATCGGTTAGGTGCACCTGCCGGGTGTAGCCCCCGAGCCTGGAGTCTGCTAGGAGAGCAGGCTTTAGGGTCCAGCATTTTGAGTGTTTATAAATCTCCCGAGTCGTTCCTTCGAGGAGTGCTCGGGATTTTGAGCTTCAGCCGATCGGACGTTCGTTGGAGCGAGGAGTACTGAGCTCCTGGGCGTTTTGGCGAATAGGTGTCAGTGGGAGTCAAGGGGCGTCTGAGCCGTCGGGCGTTTTGGCGATCAGGTGTCTGTTGGAGTCGAGGGGCGTCCGAGTACCTAGACGTTTTGGCGATCAGGCGTCTGTTGGAGTCGAGGGGCGTCCAAGCCCCCGGGCGTTTTGGCGATCTGGCGTCTGTTGGAGTCGAGTAGCACCCAAGCACCCGGGCATTTTGGTGATCAGGCGTCTATTGGAGTCGAGGGGCGTCCGTGCACCCTAGCATTTTGGTGATTAGGCAAACAGATGTCAGTTGGAGCGGGGGGCGTCGGTTCGTCTCCCTTTTTTGACCGTCTGATTTGTTTTTAACGGTCAGATGGAGCCTTTGGGGGAGGTGAAGCGGTTCCGTTGACGATGTGGATTCCCACTCGGAACACATCTCGAGGTGGTTACGACGCAACGAAGGGATTGAACTGTCGCTCCGCTGGTTATAAATGGCCTTCTTTGTCTTCCTTCCGACGCAAGTCTTTTATTTGCTTTCAAGTTTTAGCTTTAATCTTCTTCTTCCTTGCGCCCAAACCTCTTCCACTGGCTCCTCGTCGTCCTGGCCACCATTGCCAGTGTGTGGTGTGCTATCGCAAGACGCGCCGTTTGTTCAACTTTAAGCCTCCCGCTCCACCATCAGCCCCACCAATGGCTTCCTCAGATGCTGATGTTGATCAGTTGAAAGAGTTCTACAAATCTATCTCCACTCGCCGGCGCCTCGAGCTTCTGGAGAAGATCAGCGTTCTTCCAGCCCAGGCGTTGTCACTCTGGCGTCCGGCGGCCGGTGAGATATTTCTGACTCCAAACACCAACGAGTTAGTCGTATTTGAGTCTTTTTTTTCACCACGGGCTCGGCTTGCCAGCCCATCCTTTCCTTTGCGGTCTCCTTCACCACTATGATATTTCTCTTGTGAATCTTAACCCCAACTCTATTCTTCATATTTCTATTTTCATCTATCTTTACAAGGCCTACCTTGATATCGAACCACACTTTGACCTCTTTCGCCACTTTTTTTTATCTCAAAGCCTACTCCAAGAAGGTGGTCGGGGGCCGGACTCTAACTCCACGATGGGAAGGCAGCCGAGTACATCCCCGTCCCTTTTTTGACTTCAAACAAGGGCTGGCATAGGCAGTGATTTTATGTTGGGAACCACGAGCCAGCTCTCTCTCCGGAGACTGACTGCCTTCCGGCTTCAGCACTGACCTAGATAGACCGTTGCTGCTCGGCCGACCAGGGTCCGGTGGATGAGCTAGTCCGAGAGATCGCCAAGCTCCAGGAGCAGAAGCTAACAGGGGTCGTCGTGGCCCTCAACTTTGTGCTCCATCACGTTCAGCCTTGTAAGAGCCGGGCGTGGCCGGGGTATGAATATGAGGGTCGAGCCGACCCCTCCCGTTAGTCCTTAGAGGCGCTGACCACGGAGAAGGCTACGGAGCGGGTTTGGGATTTCTTTGCTGCCAAGATGGTGATTGGTAATGAGGACGCCCCGAGGTCGTACCGTCTCGCCAATCCCCGACCGGATGTAAGGCGTTGCAGTCAGATTTATTTATATTTATTGGTTGCTTCTTTTAGCATCTACATAAATTCTTGTATCTTCTATATAAGTTTTTCACATCTTTTAAGCTTGATCATGCTTTATAAGCTTTACTTGATTGTCGTGATCTCACCGTACACAGTTGGGATAACCTGGCCTGTTCGTTTCCCCAATTCCCCAATATTAGTGACAGATATCTGACTTCACTGAATTTCTATTGAAAACACATCCGCGTGTGTAATATTCGTGAGAGTTTGAGATTTGAACCCTATGAAATCACGCATTATATTGTTTGCTAAACGTGATGCTTTACCTTTCGACGCACTGCATCTCGGATGCTGAAACGCATGCCTGCATGTATGAGCAAGGCGAGGAAAAGGATATATTCAGGCTTGTTCCAAAGTTCCAATACGGCAAGAACACAGTACTAATCTACAGTAGCTAGGCATCTGTAAGATCTACATGGATGAAAGTGACATGGAACAATCTGCGCTAGCATATTGATTTAATCACACGCTACCTTTGCTGATGAATGTTCACATCTATCTACCTGCTTTACTGATGAATGTTCAGATCTTGATCTCGGTGCTTACTGAAAGCAGATAGCGAAATAGATACCTAATTTAGTTTGCTGCTTATTCGATTCCTCGTGGACGCTATGATACGCAAGACATCGTAGCACAGTTAGTCACACACGCTTTGGAAGCTTTACCTCTTTCGATTTCTCTTTTCTTCTTTTGCTTTTCGTCAAGAACCAGTTGAGAAGCAAGGCATTGGTAGCCGTACGCCGTTGCCTGCTTTGGTATGCAGTATATATAGCCACCTGAAGAAACCAAATCTCAGCACACATCACTGCCAAAGCTCACCTGCAAACTCATTTAATTAGCTAGAGCATACGATTAATTTCGTTGACACTTTGATTATATTCATCGCCGCCGCCGCCGCCGCCGCCGACAGGAAAGATGCCGGGAGCCGTGAAGGTGTTCGGGTCGCCGGCGTCGGCCGAGGTGGCGCGCGTGCTGGCTTGCCTGTTCGAGAAGGACGTCGAGTTCAAGCTCATCCGTGTCGACTCCTTCCGCGGATCCAAACGCATGCCCCAATATCTCAAGCTCCAGGTAATAATCAACTACTAATCTCCCTCGTCATCTGCATGGTTTAGCATCGATCCATCAATCAGCAGATAATTAATCACCTATGATGCAATGTTCGCCGGCGACAATGTCGCAGCCTCACGGCGAGGCGCTCACCTTCGAGGACGGCACCGTCACGCTAGTCGGTAAGCAATATGAAAGCATTGCCATTAATTAAATAGATAGCGTTGCAGACATTAACACAGTTCACGTACCTTTAATTACCTTTTCTTTTTAAAGGATTATAAAACTACAACAATAATATTTTTATGATAAAAACTGATATTGTTTTCATATACTATATTCTAAAATGTTTAATCTAATAATTTAATATTTTGAGATTTAACTACACATTCTTTATCGGAGAACGAAGATAATAATTTCTTCGAATTTACTTTTCATAAAAGTTGATAAATATACTGTGAGAATAAAAAAACCAAAATATCACTAGATAATGTGTATTAAAAGATTAAATTTTTAAAATTGCAATCTGAGGTTATATAGCTAATTAGTTAGAAATAAAGTCTTTTGAAACAAAGTTAAATGGTTAGAAATTAAACTGTTGCTAAGATCTATGGATGTTTAGATGGATCATTGATGGATGGATGGATGCATGCATGCAGAGTCGAGGAAGATCTTGCGGCACATCGCGGACAATTACAAAAATCAGGGCAACCCGGACCTGCTCGGCACGGGGGCGTTGGAGCGGTCGTCGATCGAGCAGTGGCTGCAGACGGAGGCGCAGGGCTTCGACGTGCCCAGCGCCGACATGGTGTACAGCCTCGCCTACCTGCCGCAGACGATGCAGATCGACGGCAGCAAGAAGGCTGACGACGGGGGCCGCGGGGAGCAGGATCGTGACCATCATCAGGCCAGCTGGCAGCAGAAGCAGCAGGCCGACGGCGGTGGCGGCAGGCCGGAGATGAACGCGGCGAACCGGCAGAAGGTGGATGAGATGCAGCAGCTGTACGAGAAGAGCAAGAAGGAGCTGACCAAGGTGCTGGACATCTACGAGCAGCGGCTGGAGGAGGCGCGGTACCTCGCCGGCGACAAGTTCACCCTCGCCGACCTCTCGCACCTCCCCAACGCCGATCGCATCGCCTCCGACCCGCGCTCCCTCCGCCTGCTGCAGTCGCGCACGAACGTCAGCCGGTGGTGGGACGAGATCTCCAGCCGTGAATCCTGGAAGAACGTCAAGAAGCTGCAATGCCCGCCTTCCGCCGAGGCGCCGTTCTGATCGATCTGATGGTCAGATCAGCCGCACGTCACGTCCGGCCGGCGACGACACTCTCCAGCCGGCAGCGGAGAAGACCGGGGGTTGCCTGGCTTAATAGTTCGTGGCTTTGAGTCGTCGCTTCCGTTTCCATGCTACACATTTAATTTCCATTATTGTCGTTGCCAATAAATCGTGTATGCTGTGTTCTTCCGTTCTTCATGGTCATTGTCATTTGTCAATCGTGCAACAAGTACAATAAAATGATGGCACCTTTTTGGTCAGGTCGTGGATAATTTTTCATATAATTCTCCTGCTATGTTTGTTCCGTCCGGCTGTTCCACTGCAATTTTCTTTCTTTTCTTTTGAAAGCAAAATACGAAATTTGTATGTTTTCAGTAGAATCGAATTTATATTGATTCATCTGTCCTCTTCTTTTCAACATGTTTATTGTATAAATTTATTTTTTCATTACTAATTTTTTAAATGATTTTATATTTTATAATTTATTGATGAAATGAAATAATGGTTAGGATTTATTTTAGTAAAATTTAGTAAGAAATGATGTCCAGATTTTGTGTGGGCCGCACATAATTTTCGATGATTTCGCTCTCCCCTTCCCTCACTGGAGGACTCTTCCCCTCTCCACGCCTCGGCAGCGACGCTGGGAACCGATCTGTCACGCTAACGCTTTGGAGTGACGGCGCCCTGCCATCGCACGGTGGTCGGTAGGGAGGCTCGGCGAGGTGGGGCGACGCAAGCGGCGGCGTGTTCGCCTTCGGTCGATCGACGCGGCTTTGCCAAAAGATAGGTGAGGAGGATTGGCTGATTTGAGGCCTCGCGTCATCATACGAGGGATTCAAAATAATCTGGTTTGAGAATGGTAAGTATTAGTGTATTATTACACGACAGGTTCAATAAGTTTCGAAGGGTTTAAGATTTAGTCGAAGTGTTTAGGTTCGATTCAGGCCTCTGAATGAAGTAACATCTTATGCCCGAAAGCTTGTGTATTGCTGTAATATAGAGTATTTCGTCGTCTCCTACTGTTGACACCAGAATTTGGACTGACCCATCATCGACCAGGAGCACAGGGCGACAAAGAGCCGATGGGCCGATGATACTTCGTTATTAGTTTTCATTTAGTTAATAAATAATTGAGTCAGTTAGGATTCTGCGTTATCTCTAGATGACGTATCAAACCCGGTTATAAATATGTAAGTCCGGGGTCATCATAAATACACACAATTCAGTCAATCAAACCATTCGACGCATCGTTAACTTTTAGGTACGTAGCATTAGGGCGATTCTCCGCTGGAGCTATGGCTGCATCGGTTGAGTCCGATCTCTAACTTCGATGGAGATAGCCCATTGGTAAACTGATTCATATGTTCATGGCTTTCTCGGTTGAGTCCGATACTGTGATCAGATAGAGTAGGTTTGCTAGTTATCGGTTAAATACATTGATTGTTATTTTTTTTATCGTGCTCTATAGATTAGATCTCTATATTTACCAATCACGATGTTTTGACCTATCGAATTAGATCAGATCGTATGTTAGTCGGCAACGGCACGCTGTCTCGGTTAGGTCTGATCCATGGCGTTGACGGGGTCACATACAGGACGATCTGACTCGATGTGTTAAAACGACGTTCGTCGGAGTTTTAGCGGATGAATTATCTATCACTCTGTTAATCGGATTTATTATGATATTTACGCTCTTAATAACATATCTTTATGCTACATTGGTTTAGTTCAAACTATAGAGATTAGTATTGTCGAGTTATATCACTAGAGCCGATTGACAGGGTTTATTGTTTTACATAGATCTATCCTAATGTATCATGATTCTCATACATGCTATCGTTGTCGATGTCGATGGGCTATTGTCGATAGCGTTAGGACATCTCACGTCTATTTTCTTGTTAATTATAGGGTCAAATTGACTGGCACGCCTATCGACACCTTCGGGTTATTTAGGACCTGCACTAGAGCTAAGTAGATACTCCTAGGCCTTCGAGTGTGAAGACGTAGGAATACCTATGATTTTTGCATCAACATGCTTTCTTGGCACGCCTAGTGGGACAATTTTATAACCAGATCGTTTTTCTTCATCGGCATCATACCCGGGAAGAAAGTTGAACAGAACAATAGTGCTGTCATCTCGATCACCTCAAAACTTTTGACCGATGAACAACGAGTAGAGATGCAATAGATGGTTGTAGATTTTCAGAAGCTGTGTTTAGAATCCTTCAGTATGACTCGGCAAGGGGTGATCCAGAAGAATCAACTGCCGATCCCGTCTCTCTAGGCCGAGTCTAGCAGTTAGAGCCCGCAAAGATCATTTCAAGATGCAGTCAACGAAGCAGTTGGCCATGCACTGATTAATCAATCTAGTGTTTTGGTGAATACTCTGCACGGGTTAATCAAAAAGACGCTAGACAGTTCCATCGCTCAGGAGTTACCCCAAGGGCCTGTCTATTTTCAGCAAAGGTCATCGGCACCTGTGATCCTGAGTTTGCCACCACCGATGATAGCCGTTTCTCCGCCAATAACAGCTATTCCATCGTCGGTGACATACGGGTTAGAACGCAATACGGTAACAAGTTTGATACCACCAGCTCCGATGCTAGCTGGTACGTTGCCTTAGGCATACCAACCTCTGGTGAGTGCACCTCCACCGGGGTATCATTATACGGTTCATTACGGTCCTCCGTGACAACAGATAAATTTTGAAGGAATAATGTCTTAGAACAATTATCAGTATCAAAGGGCAGCAACACTGGTGTCGCGGTATCCGGCGCCGAAAGAAGATGACTTCTCCTTCAAGGTCATGGAAATTATAAGAGATCAGTTTGGGCTCAAGCCAAAAGAGCAAAGTTATATGTATCGGCATCCATACACAGATTGGTTTGATACGGTGATGTTACCAAATAGGTACAGGGTCCCAGACTTCTTAAAGTTTTCTAGTCAAGACAGCACATCAACAGTCGAGCACATCAGCCGTTTTCTCACGCAATGTGGAGAGGCGTCGGCTAAAGAAGCTCTCAGAGTTAGGTTTTTTCTGTTGTCTCTGTCAGGATCAGCTTTCTCTTGGTTTTCCTCTTTACCGCCAAACTCGATCAAGGGATGGGCCGATTTAGAGAAGCAATTTCACAAGTATTTCTTCGCCGGGATCCAGGAGATAAAAGTGACGGACCTGACAGCCGTAAAACAGTGCATGGATGAATCGGTACCAGATTATATTCAACGCTTCCGTGATGTGAGAAGCCGATGTTATAGCCTTAGCCTAACCGACGCCCAATTGGCCGAATTAGCATTCCATAGCTTTTTATCGTCGATCAGAGAGAGGTTCTCGTCTCAAGAGTTTGACAGCCTATTATATTTGGCGCAAAGGGTATCGGCCCACGAAAGCCGATTTCAAGAAATACGAAAAGAGAAGACACAGAAGCGAGTAGTGCAAGTACAATTTTATCCATCGGATTTAGAGCAAGAGGACTCCGATGGCGATGTCGCCTTTGCCGAGTGGGCCAGGTTGAAGAAAACAATAACCTGCCCATGGATTAAAGTCATCGAGATGGAACAGAGATATGATTTTGACATCAGTAAGACGGACAAAATCTTTGACCTGCTTCTAAAGGAAAAGTGGATCCAACTCCCACCGAATCACATAATTCCATCGGCGGAAGAACTAAAGAAAATAAAATATTATAAGTGGCACAACAATAGATCTCATAGTACAAATGAATGTAAGGTTTTCCGTCAACAGATCCAGTCTGCCGTTAAACAAGGGAGGATAAAGTTCGATGAAGTAGCAAAGCCGATGAAGATTGATGAAAATCCCTTCGCGATAAACATGGTGCATATTGAATCACCCAGCTTTCACGATGATAGAAGCCAAACTCTGAGACATCATGTCAAGGCTCATTGGCGCTATGAAATGGAATAACATGCCATACCATATAGGCGTAAGGAGAAGGTTGATCCTCACTAGGAGTACACCTTTTTCGTTTTTGCTAGGAAAATGATATGAGGCTCCCATTAATTAAAGATTATTCGGAATGCACCTAAAAGATTAATCAGGGTGATATTAGTTCTGAGGATCAGCCCCCAAATAAAAGAGTACCAGTAAAGGACCGTCTGGGGTCGCCTGAGCAAGAAACTTCGGACAATCGGCGCGTTCAAATTGAAGATAGATGGCAAGGGGATCAAAACCCTGTACAAAAACCCCGATGGTGCCCGGAAGGTTTAACACAGAGTCAGAAGAGAAGGCTCCAACGGCAGAGGCATTGGGAGTAATTAATGGGCGAGTACAAGGAATATCGGTAGAGCAAACAATGGGTGAGAAAAGAATGATGCCCGAAGAAGAAAATCGATATAGAAGGCAAACCGAAGGAGGTAAACATGGTTTTTATATTACCAGCAGAATACAGGGCGCCTGCATCGAGCAGTGAAGAAGAGGAGGAATAATTAGCTGCACAATTATTGCTATAACCACAACAAGCAATATTTGAAAAGCCAGAAGAAGATGAGCATCGGTATTTAAGACCTTTGTATACCAAGGAACACGTGGACGGAAAGCCGATGTCAAAAATATTGGTCGATGGAGGAGCTACCATTAACGTAATGCCTTACTCTATATTTCACAAGTTTGGTAAAGTGAACGAGGATCTGATAAAGACCAACATGGTGTTAAAGGACTTTGGCAGAAATTTATCAGACGCCAAAGGATTTTTAAACGTTGAGCTCATGGTCGGAAGCAAAACATTGCTGACCACATTTTTCGTAATTGATGGCAAAGGTTTGTATAGCCTCCTGCTGGGAAGGGACTGGATTCATGCTAATTATTGTGTTCCTTCTACGATGCATCAGAGTTTACTGCAATGGCAAGGCGATCAAGTCAAAGTCATTCAGGCTGAGATGAGTTGCCGTAGCCTCTGCCGATGTACCCAATTTTGAGAACATGGACTGCCTTTCTGGACGAATCTGGGAGGGGGATTTTTTAAGGGTGTCGGATTATAGTCTCTAGC
This sequence comes from Zizania latifolia, assembly GCA_000418225.1. NCBI lineage: Eukaryota > Viridiplantae > Streptophyta > Magnoliopsida > Poales > Poaceae > Zizania > Zizania latifolia. The sequence continues at coordinate 216,096 of KE371962.1, forward strand.
CGATCAGCGAAATAATTCTGGGCCAGGATCCATGTCTAGAGAGATAGGCGACGAAGAAGGTAAGCTCGGAAAAGGGTTCATGTCGGCTGATGGATTAGAGGAGGTGGACATTGGACCTAGAGATAAGCCAAGGCCGACGTACATTAGTGCCAAATTGCCTTCGTCCATAAAAGAAAAATTGGTTGATTTATTGAAAGAGTTTCGAGACTGTTTTGCTTAGGAGTACCACGAGATGTTCAGATTGAGCTGATCGATCGTAGAACATCGGCTCCTGCTAAAGAAAGGGTTTCTACCGGCGAAGCAAAGTCAGAGGAGATTTAAGCCAGAAATATATCCTAACATAAAGGCTAAAATCACAAGGCTATATGAAGCGAATTTTATAAGACCATGTCAGTATGCATAATGGGTATCAAATATAGTTTCGACATAGAAAAAGAATGGTCAACTGAGAGTATGTGTAGATTTCAAGGACCTGAAATAAAGCTACACCTAAAGACGAATATCTGATATCGATAGCCGATCTATTAGTCGATGCGGCTTCAAGGCATAAAATCATCAACTTTATGGATGGAATTGCCGAGTATAATCAAATATTCATGGCAGAGTAGGATATCTCGAAGACCGCATTTAGGTGCCTCGGAGCAATCGGCTTGCTCGAATGGGTTGTTATAACTTTCAGTTTGAGAAACGCTGGGACAACGTATCAGAGAGCAATGAATTATATATTTCATGACTTAATTGGCTCTCTGGTGGAAATCTATATTGATGATGTGTTCATAAAATCCCAAAACGACGATGGACATCTAGCCTATTTGAGAAGAGTTTTGGAAAGGGTAAAGAAGTATGGTCTTCGCATGAATCCCAAAAAATGTGCCTTCGGCGTATCGGCTAGGAAGTTTCTGGGTTTTATGGTTCATGAAAGAGGGATTGAAATAAGCTAGAACATTATCCAAGCTAATCAAGAATATAGTACCACTAGAGAACAAAACAAAGTTGCAATCGTTGATCGGTAAAATCAATTTTGTTCACCGATTCAAATCAAACTTATCAGGCCAACTAAAACCATTCACGCCCTTACTAAGGATAAAAGAAGGCGAGGAGTTTCTTTGGACCGATAAACATCAGAAAGCATTCGATGAGATAAAGAAATATTTAAGTGCTCCTTCGGTGTTAATCTCACCACGGCCTGATAGACCTTATAAGTTATACCTATCGGCCGATGATGTAAGCATCGAATCAGTATTGATTCAAGAAGTAGAAGAGAAAGAGCACGTCATGTTTTATCTAAGCCAATGATTGATAGATGCTGAGACAAGATACCCCACAGTTAAAAAGTTATGCTCGTGTCTTTACTTTTTTGCACTAAATTAAGGCATTACATACTATCGGCGTAATGCACGATCATATGCAAAGCCAACGTTATCAAATACATGCTATCGGCTTTAATTTTAAAGGGAAGGATTAGTAAATGGGTATTTGTATTGACAGAGTTTGACTTACAATATGAGTCGGCCAAAACAGTCACGGGTCAAGCCATCGCCAATTTCATTGTACAGCATAGAGATAAAAAAGCTGATTACATGGAGCCGATACCATGGACACTATTCTTCGATGGATCAGTTTGTAGGCATGAATATGGAATAGGGCTAGTAATCATATCACCTCGAGGGGCAAGTTTCAAATTTGCCTACACTATCATGCCCTACTGCACCAATAGTCAGGCTAAATATGAGGCAGTCCTTAAAGGTTTAAAACTATTGACCGAGATAGAGGCTGATACTGTTGAAATCTTGGGGGATTCATTGTTAGTGATCAGACAACTCTCTGGAGAATATGACTGCAAATACGAAAATTTGGGGATATATTTTGAAGAATGCTAGGAATTATTAAAGATATTCAGAATGGTATCATTAACGCATGTATCAAGAAATCAGAACTTAGAAGCTAACAACCTGGCACAAGCCGCATCAGGGTATCGGCCGATGGATAAAGTAGTCAAAGCAGAAATAGCTGATATCGATTTAGAAGACTGGAGGGCCAAAATAGTAAGTTACCTCAAGAACCCATCACAATCGGCCCCTAGAAGGTTACGCTATAAAGCTTTAAAGTACGTACTACTGGATGAGGAACTATACTATCGGACGATTGATGGGGTCCTATTAAGGTGCCTAAATTTAGAGGAAGCCAAGGTTGTGATGTGCGAAGTGTACGAAGAAATCTGTGGGACTCATCAATCGGCCCATAAGATGAAGAGGTTGTTGCGCCGTACTGGTTATTTCTGGCCAACGATGCTTGAGGATTATTTCAAGTATTATAGAGGATGTCAAGATTGCAAGAAGTTCAGAAACGTACAACGAGCCCCTACGTCGGCCATGAACCTAATCGTCAAGCCAAATTTACCCATCGTCTAGCAAGGGACATAAGTTTATACTACCAGACACCGATTGTTTCACAAAGTAGGTAGAGGCGATCCCCCTAAAAAAGGTAACTGCTCAGGAAGCCATAGAGTTCGTCAAGGAACACATTATTTACAGATTCGGGATTCAACAAACAATTACAACCGATCAAGGATCGATATTTGTGTCATAGGAATTTTAGAGGTTTGCAATCGGCATGGGGATTAAGTTGCTCAATTCATCTCCATACTATGCACAAGCAAACGACCAAGTCGAAGCTTTAAATAAAAGTCTAATAAAATTGATCAAACGCAAGATCGCAGAACAACCTAAGAGGTGGCATGCAATGCTAGCCAATGCTTTATGGGCGTATCGAATGGCCTGCCATGGGTCAACTCAAGTACCGCCTTATCAGTTAGTTTATGGGCATGAGGCCGTCCTGCTATGGGAAACAAACATCGTTTCCATCGTGAAGCTAATGGCACATGCATATACCACTTGAGATAGGATATGATATGCTGAATGTGGTAAAGCATAAAACACACACAAAAAGTATAAAAGAAGAAAATAAGAAAAGGAAACTCTCACAAAATCCATCAGAAAGGACCAATCACACCCAAATCCCCTCTTAAGCGTTCAAACGAAGACTGATCTAGGGGTTTGGTGAAAATGT
>KE371962.1:263612-275287 GCA_000418225.1 Zizania latifolia
TGCCCAGCTCTCTCTTGCCGGGGAACTCTAGCACGGCGGTGTACGTCTGATCGATGATGATAAGCACCATGTTATCCACCATCTTCCACGGCCGGTGCTGCTCGATCAGCTCCACGGCGGCCGGAGCCATCAGCCGGCGCGCGCTCTGCTTCTCAGACTCCCGAAGCCGATTGCCACTCGGCGGCGAAGAGAACCCACCCGGCGGCTGCTTAAAGGAGAATATGGTTGTGGAGACGCGCGGCGAAGTCCCTGATATACACGCACGACTGGTGCCCCAGTCGGAATCGGATTTGGGGATGCGAGTCTGGCTCTGATTGCTTGGAGGCTGGAGCAGAAGGAGGCAGGTCGTCGTAGGATTTTCAAGTTCAATTGCCCATGAGATGCCATGCGATGCGATTCGCCTCGCCTCCACGCGAGTACGGATGCGTGGGCCAGAAGGGCCGGCTGTCAGGCCCTCGCCGTGCCCTTCCCCGCGTCGTGCCACGCCTACGTCCGAGCCAGCCCCGTCGCGCCGTGCCTGTACCGCCGTCGCGCCGCGCCAGTGTCTGAGCCGCGCCCTTGTCGCGCCTAGTCCACGCCATCACACCGCGCCGACCCGCCGCATGGATCCATGAGCCGCCAAGCTACAGGGCCCACCGCCAGCACTTGCCGCCACCATGTTCCCGCCGTACACGCCCACGCCGTCCGCCCCATCATCGCGCCGGCCATGCCTCCGTCGCCTGTTCGTAGCCGCTCCGACGTCCCGTCGCCAGTCGAGCACGCCGACGCCACCATCATCGCCTCCCCGCGTCCCCACACGTGGGCTGACGCTAGCGCCACCTCATCATCCGTGCCGCCCAAACCCGCATCGACACACCCCCGGCCTATTATAACTGCCTCGTCGCACCTTCGAGCCCCGTGCCCGCCAGCTCATCCCCGCGTCGCTCCCCGCCGCTCGTTGTCCCATTGCCGAACCGCCGCGTCTCTCTCCGAGACTACATACAAATGCCCCCGGACCCTCATCTCTCGCGCACGCGCTCAGTTCTAGCTCCCCTCTCATCCACCGAACATTGCCAAAGCTCCCGAGCCGTGGTTCGCCCAGAGTCCGCTAGAATCGATCGCCGCCGCCCTCGGTAAGCAAGGATTTCTCCCTCCCTACTGTTCCATTGCCCGATCCCGTAGCAGGAACATGATCCTTGTGCCCCATTGTACTCAATTTTGCAGCTCCGGTCACCGAATTTCGCCGCCGTCGAACACCCCCAAATCTCCCCGCCGACCGCCGCCTGTCATCGACCTCGCTCATACCTCCATTCTTCGATTCCTCTTTACAGTAGCATCGCCGTAGCTGGTGGTTCATGTTCCTAGCACTAGTTAGGGCCATCGGCCACCGTAACTCGCCGGCGACGAGTTCCCCCATTTCGCCCTTCGGTTCACCGTTGTTAGCCAACTAGGAGCCTCCTCGAGCTAATTAGTGTGCACTAGGTGTTTTGTAGTACCCCTAGATGGTTAAACCGAACCCCGATGGCCGATTAGAGCTCCGCCACCACCATTAGCGCCGCCAACCTGAGCCACAGTTGTTGCAGCCGTAGGCCCAATCCATAGCTCTAATCCTAAATCCCACCGTTGGATGTCTTTATCTAGGTCTAAAATAGCTCCCTACAAATTTTCGTGCCGATCAGTGCTTCGAGGAATGAGATCGATGCTAGAGAAGTTATGGCTGTCCACTGCTTTCTTCCTCCTCCCGCAGCACGCGCGAGCTCTGCTCTATGTCGCTGATAGAGCGGGACCGTGTGTTAGGCACGGTGCGCACCGGTGCCACTGGCCTCCCGGCCCCATGCATCAGCCCTGATAGCCTAGGCCCACGTGTCAGCCGCCGAGCCGCACGGTCGGGCGTGTGCGCTTCCCGCGCGCTGCGTCGGTTTGGGCTGGTAATTTCGGCCAACTGCACAGTGCAGTTTTTCTTTTTCTGAAATTTATTTCTGTCGGCCCATTTGCACAGTAGCTTTTATTTATTTCCAGAAATTGTTTAATTCTTTAGAAAATTGTAGAAAATTCATTTTAACTCTGATTAGCCCCATTCAGATTTCTAAAAATTTCTAAAATTATAAACTTTACTTTAGGACTAAATAAAATTATTTTCTTAGAGTTCTTGGATGCTTTACTTATGTAATTTTATTTTATGCCATAGTAGTTGAACTCTAAGATCCTCAAGACTATGATCCTGAAGATCCCAACTATTGTCCCGACCAAGGCAAGTCCCCCCCTTTTATCATGTTGATCCCAATGTTGTTAAATTAATTTTATTATATGCATGGTTAGGACACACGCACACATACACTTTAAATTAACGATGATCGCCCTTGCGATTAAGTCGAGTAAAACCTAAAAGTTGTTTACATAGCTTTCCTTTGTGATGTTGTACTTGTATGCCCTTGAAAACCTTGATGATTAATACAACTTTATCCTAGTATCACGATAGGTTGTATGAAATCAAAACATGTCTTTAAAATTCTTTATATACCATGTTTATGAAATGTTGAATGATTGCGTGTGGGATGAAAATAGGTCTTTATAAAGTTATTTCAAAAATGGTACAAAGTACCGATGATATTGAAAGCAAAGGAAAAGGAGGGTTTTTTGGTAAAAACTTGTCATGTGAAATCACTGCTTTTGTGGCCTTGTTTCGCCTGACGCATAAGGACCGATTTCTTGGGGAATTACATCATGCACCTCAACGTGTAACCTTATGGGTATTATGGCTCTATCCCTAGTTGAGTAATTGGTAGACTTAGGATAGCTTACAATTGCCGGGATGTGAACTCGCCGTGCTGTCTCTTTGAGTTAGAAAAACCTGCCCGATGTGGCGGCCCGATGTGGCGTTTGTGAAAATGTGTGACTGAAGAAGAGTGAGTCGAGCACCCACGGGATTTCAAGGGAAAAGAGTCACGGTTCCTTGGTCGTGGACCCGTCTGACGTGGCAATGGAATATCCTAGGTTGGCTTAAGAAAAACCTTGTAGTGAACCTCCTCTATAACCGGAGTAGTAGGAGTAAGCTCACGGCGTAAGGATAAAAAGTACACCTTCTACAGAAGTAAAACTGTTCAAACAGCCGTGCCTATGGTCATTGGCGCGTGCATTGATGGTTGCTTATGTGTAGTGTTTGATTGGTGTTTTGGCAAATAAATTCCTTTGAGGGTTGTAAAGCGTTACTAGAGTACGTCTTCGTGGTGTATGGCCAGTCTTAGTGGTCAGCAATGAGCCTATGTGGTTTGGAAAGTCGAAAGGCTTTATAGTGAGAGGGTGAGGATCAACCCTAGGTGGAGAGATAATCCATTTTTGGTAAAAAGATAATTTGAAGGATTATTATGGAAAGATGATGGTTAAAGAAGTAATTTGAAGGATTATTATGGAAAAAATACTAGTGGAAGATTAAATTTGAAGGATTGTTATGGAAGAGAATGTGTGGGCTAAACATCGAGTTCACCCCCGAAATTTTGATAAACAAATTTAAATTTATTTCTTGAAACTTAGTGATTGAGGTTGAGACCTCGATCCAAGGATACACTTAGCATCTTTCTATTGCATGACTTTGTTGAAAATGAACCTTGGCCATCCTTGTCCTCAAATGCATCTATATTTATTTTCCGAGACTTATTGAGTACGCCTGTACTCATTCCCCTCTTGTCACCTTAGACTATGAAGGCCCAAGAAAGGGAGATTATGCTACCGACGTTGAAGGAGTTGAAGGAGAAGAAGACTATCATGAAGCGTAGGGTTCAGATCCTAGTTTCCAACTAGGAGTCGTAGTAGTTTATTAAATAAAAGGTGTTGTCTTCCGCTATTGAACTTGATGTACTGTCTTAACTATCGCGAGGTATGTCTCTTACGGGTTCTGTAATAAATTTTGGTACTATGTGTCGTCATGATCTATTGATAGTTTGATGAAATATCAGAAATGATGTTGATTCATTTCGTAAAGTGACCATTCACCTTGTATTAGCCTAATCTGTATGGGGCGGGGCGTCACATCGGCCCGGTTTGTTTGGTTTGATTACGTGGTGGGTTATAATAAAACGTTTATAGATAAGATGGAATAAATTTTATTTTTATTTTGATGAAGACATAGAATAAATCATATTTATATCATCGTTTTATTAAGCATGTGATGAACATTTTCGTTTAAACTTTGTTTAGTGGTCAGGTCTCTCCACCGGCCACCACCACTTCAGCTCGGCCTATCGCTGTTCGAGCCTATCCTATTGTCACTTGAGTTTGTCTCATCGCCTTGCTAGCATGCGCATGTAAGGTGGAGGAACAAGATGATCCTAAATCTAAGATAAATATTTCTTCTATCATATCTCACTTCTCTTCTAACTAAATAGTCTTAAAAATAAATTTGTCCTGGCCCGTCTCATTAACCAAAATCTACCTAAGGCCCCGTTTGGTTACAGGGACTAAACTTCAGTCCCTGTCACATCAAATATTTATATACTATTTTAGAGTATTAAATGTAGACTATTTACAAAACCCATTCATAATCGGTGGATTATTCGCGAGACGAATCTAATAAGCCTAATAACACAATGATTTGACGATGTGGTGCTACAGTAAATATTTACTAATCATAGATTAATTAGGCTTAATAGATTCATCTCGCGAATTAGCCCAGGGCTTCTGCAATTATTTTTATAATTAGCTTATGTTTAGCCCTTTTAATTAGCATCCGAATATTAGATGTGATAAGTAATAAACTTTAGTTCAATGCACGCCCCGAGTCTTGAGTCGAAGATTCGTGGCAAGTCGGCCGGAACGATACTGTGTTGCGGGCCGTTTTAATTGGGTCGAAACTGTATTGTGCCTCACGTGCGGTCCAACTTAGTTGGTCAACGGTCTAGACTAACCTGCACTGCAAGCCGTTAAAGTTGGGCCGGGTCTGCAAGGAAAATTGAATGACGGGTATGTTGGCCTAAACAATTTGATGAGCTTACATTCAGGTCAACATATTCGTCAGAGTTGGGCCTTGGCTGTCAGTTCCGCTCGAGTCCTGGGCTTCTTCAGAAAAGCACCTCCCCAAGTAAATTGTTCAGGGTAATCAAAGTCAATAACCAATGTTTTATGAAAGCTATTTGAAACATGAATACATCGATCTAACTTTTATACTATAAATATATTTGTAATTTGAGTAACTATTGATCTAAATTTATAAAGTTTGAATTTTTTTATAATATTATACGCCTTGTAATTTTCTACAGAGGGAGTAGTAGATTAGTACTCCTACAAACCTTCAACTAGATGAAACTACATAGGAAGCTTACGTATAATCAACAAATCACTATCAGAACAACCAAGTCAACCAAGATGATATCACTCCAGGGCCTCACCAGCTGGGGATTTGGCGAGGTTTATCTTGCTGAGGAATGGATTGGTGAGTGAGCCGTAGTAGAGGTAGTCGCCGACCTTGAGCCAACCGGTGGTGAGGGCGAGGCCGGGGTCGCTGTACATGGACACGGGCTCGCCGGCGAGCGACACGCTCATGGCACCGGCGTTCTTCAGATTATGGGCGGTCCCCACGACGAACTTGTCGATGAGGTAGACCAGCTTCCGGACGAACGGGTACTTGGTCAGCACGTCCCACGGCAGAGTCCTCCCCTGCATTTCCAATGGAGAAGATGAGAGCGATGGATGCGTTGGAAATTTGAGGTAGAGATGGCTAGCTGTGGCGTACTGCGGATATGGCGATCCAGTAGCGGCCCTCGCCGTCGTAGCGGATGTTGTCCGGGAAGCCCGGTAGTTTGTCGATGAACTTGTCGACGGTGCCTTTCTTGTCGCCTCTAATGTGGTATGTCGAGCACTTCCTCCTGCAGCAGCGGCGTCAATGGCGAGCAGGTCGGTCATGCATGTCATTCGATAGGGATCAGTGGTCCAGCGCTTACATGAGGGACTCGCAGAAGATGAGGGAGTCCTGGTCCGGCGAGACGGCGACGCCGTTGGCGAAGTAGAGATCACGGACGAGTACGGCCGTCCGGCGGGTGGAGGGGTCGAAGCTCATGAGCCTCCCGTGCGGCCGCGCCTCGAGCAAGTCAACCATGAAGTGCTCCAGGCTGTGCTTGTGCGACGCGTCGGTGAAGTAGATGGTGCCGTCAGCAGCGACGTCAACGCCGTCAGTGAGGTCGAACTTGAGGCCCTCCGCCTCGTCAGTCAGCAGCTCCACCGCCCTGTCCGGGCTCACCTTCAGTTGCCCCTGCATGCGTCGGGCATCGGTGCATTAAAGTAGCCATTTCTTGCCCAAGAGAGGCGAGAGGAAGAAGAGGACGAGTTCATCTAGTTCACTCACGACGTAGGCGTCGGCCACGACAAGGCCGCCGTCCGGGGCCAGGGCGACACCGAGCGGGCGGCCGCCGGTGCGGACCCAGTCCTCCACATCCCCGCTAGGTACGCTCACCCTCCTGACCCACCCGTCGGCGCAGCCAGTGTACAGCCACCCGCCGCCGGCGTCGTACGCCATGTCCTCCGGCGCCGGGAGCCTCCCCTCCCCGACCCGCTCGCTCGCCGCTAGCGCACGCGCCTCGTGCCGCGGCGCGGACACGACGGTCCCGTACGAATACTCGTGCGGCATCGGCGCCGGCGAGAACCCCTCGGGGCTGTACAACGCGACGGCGAGCAGCACCGGCACTACCACCACCAGCACGGCCTTGACGCCACTGAAAAAGACCGCCATGGCTCACGCACGGCGACCGATGCTTCTGCCTCGGCTTGCTAGCTCGCACGTATCAGAAGCAAGTGGCTCACTCTGACGTGACGTGCAGAGATGCCCATGGCCCATGGGGCTATACAAAATCTCGTCTTACGGGATTGGTTGAGTTGTAAAAAACTCTGTGATCTACTCCCTCCTTCCCGTTTTCACCGGCGCGCTGGCTCATGGCACAATGACCGAGGAAAAGAATTAGTGCTCCTAACACTCCGCTAATCCACCTCGTTTCTAGCTATCCGCGTGGCCTCGTATTAAATCTGCTGCGTGCCAAGGATCCTTGCATTCAGCAACTGTGCGCACGTTTCCAGCAATTTGCGTGGCCACGTTCCCCGCCAAGAATACCAATACTTAACACTCTCCGCCAATAATGCGAATACTTTTCACTCCCTGTCCGAAACCAAAACGAAAACAGAGCCTGTCATGGATTTTCTTCCCTCCCCGGCTGAAACAAAAACGAAAAACGTCTTGATTTTCAAAAGCCTGCCACTGAAAGTTTGAAATCAAATCTCCCCCCTATATACGAGAGCCACTCCGCACAAATGCTCCCATCAGTTTGTTTCCCCAACTCTCATGGAGCAACCAGCGATAGGCCTCAATAACCAGCCACCAGAAGACGGCATTATCGATCTCACCGTAGGAGGCGACGAAGATGAAGATGTTGGTTTCAACACGGGTACTGGTTTTCCATTCTCAAACCATTATCATCTGTTTCCTTTGTCGTGTATCAACATTTGCTCATTTGTACCTGTCCAAGTAGGAGTACCACAAGAATTTGATTTGAACTCATTCCCGCAAGAAGTTGAGGACGAGGCAAACATAGATTTTGATTTGAATGCACTGTCGCCGGATGAAGAACATACAAATTTTAATGGAGGTAACATGTCACATATCGGTCTTGTTTGATTAATTTTTTTATATTTGTTTGATTGGATCGGTTCTGCACATATCAGTTTTGTTTCATCTCAATTTTACAGTTCAAAACATAAAGAAGAGGAGGTACTATCCGGATGACTTGAAGGTCGCCATGTACCTTGAGTTATTAGCAAAAACAAGCCCTTCTGTTCTTCAACGTGGACTTCTGTTCTTCAACGTGGAGTATCAAAGGCAGTTGCATAGAAATTTGGTGTGCTCCTCCGAGTTGTTCAAACAGTGTGGTTTAATGGAAAAAAACAATGGTGACATCGAAGGTGTGCCGCATATGAAGAAGAAGCGCCTGGAGATGGAGGGTCGTCTTCCGACTACCTTAGAGTGTCCCGTAGACCTATATAACAAAGCTTTATAATTTCTCGAGTAGAGTTTTTCGTTGCCAGTAAAGAAATTGTTCTATTTAAATGATCGAAACGGCTGAATAAACATAAAAGTAAACTGAACTAAAAACCATGTGCGATCCAATAGAGCCTTGTAGCAGCAAGGTTCACATCTTCATCGTCATACTTTCCGTAGTACCTAGGCAACATGATAGGCATCATCAAGGTAACGACCTCATGTACAGCTTTATGTAAGTCGAATACATGCCCATCCGTATTTACAAGCATCAACAGAGCTTTGACGACATCGGCGTCCTCCGTTTGGCCCGCTGCGATATCAACTTGTGAGTCCACACGCTGCCGCCTCATGTGCTCAACCAAGTAGTATAGACGCGCAGCAACCAAGTAGTACAGGAGAATACGACGGAGATTTGGAAAATTCTCTAAAACGCTCACGCGACGGTGAAAACGGGAAAGAGGGAGTAGTAAAAAACTAGCCTTAACTGCAAAGTTATTTAATTGGATTAATTATAGATTTAAGTAGAGTGATTTTATAAAGTTTAATAATAGATAATAATGATTTGATACTAAATTAATAGTGAATATAATAAATTTATTTATACTGGTGAAGCAATCAGACAATACAAATCATGAAGTTATAGAATCTAGCGATAGACAAATTTTACTCTGATTTAGCAAAAGTTGTTGTGTTTGAAAAAACTTATTTCATTGAATACTTATTTGGTTCAACTTTCTAACCGAACCGAGAAGTTGGTTGAAAAATCTGAATCAAATACACACTAAAATACAGTTAGAAAGCGACGGTACATGTTAGATGATCAATCCGACTCTTTAACTAATTATTTTAATGATTTAAATAAATAAATTAAACACTAAAAAGTGATAAGAAAGCTTTGAAATGTTTTTTTCGATATTTTTTATATAAAAGTTTTAGAGAAATCATATTATTTATGAGTTTAAAATGTATGTCATCGGATAATCCGAACAGATAATACACCGTTCATCCCAAACGAATGGGACCTCATGAAGCTGGTTGCACACACACCAAACACGTATTACTGCTATTCGACTATAATGTATCAGCAGTGCGAGCAGTTGGAGACGTACGGACGCACGGTGGATATGGGCATGGTAATAATGGATTGATGACCATTGAAATCGGCCCATGTTATCGGATCAGAAATCTGGAATTCAGATTGGATGGAAGCTGAAAAATGTCAACGCTGGAACAGTTCATCCTGACGTTTGCGCTCTAGCTCACTGAGAGATGGATGATGCTAGGTAGGACATCGTGTGCCCAATACCAGCGGCAAATAATGTCGTGCGAGACTGCGATGTGAGATCGTTTTTTCGCAAAAAATAATGTTGGTACCGTCGATTGGCTGGCCATTTGGTTACCGTGACGGTGACCATCCAGTGGCTCCCCCTCCCACCATGTGCAAGCACAAGCGTTGCCAGATTTTGGGGCCTCGGCGAAACCTTCTCACTTCCTCTTGGCGTAGGGGTGGTAACTGGTTAGATCCAGTTTAAGTTGATTAAAATATCAATAGCCAGCAGCCATCGGATTTGTGGAGATCCGATAGATTCCCACAAACCTGATGGTATGAGACAGTCAAACGGTTGGGATGGCGAGCGCCGAGGGCAGCTAGGGAGGTAGCTAGGGTAGCCAGAGACTGTTGGGATGGCAAGAGGAAGCTAGAGGCTACTCGGGTGGCAGAAGGCAATCAGGAACAACTAGGGGCGGTGGGAGGCGGTCGGGAGCGGCCGAGGGTAGCGAGAGGCACCTAGGGTGGTTGGATTTGACGGATCAATAGGAGGTGGCCAGAGCGACGAGGGGCAGCTGCCCCATCGACGGTGGTGGCTGACGCCGGTAGCGATGGTAGTGGGTGCCGACAGCTTAAATTACCCTAACTATCACTCTGCACGAATGTGATGTCTGGCAACTTGAGTCACATGGTGCGGTGTTGGTTGCTGGCTCTTGGCTACTGCACTTGGGAGTGGTAGTTGGGACCAGGCGAATGTGATGCCTGACATGCGAAGACTTCAGGGACCCTCGAGTTATCCACGGATAAAATAGTAAATCTGTACATAGTCCAGTTTTAATGTGTACCTCTAATTCATTAGATCCGCAAGTTAAAAATCAAACCGAATCCACAAGTATATTGCCACCCCTGGCACGGGGCACGTGCCGCCATTACGACTAGAGCCTTCCTCAATGAGACGAGAGGGGTTAAATGTTGCAGGCAGTGGATGCACGCGTGCGACGTGACCAGGAGTGTCGTACCGCATCCACATGAATCATGACCCCATTAGTCTTGCTCCATTCTTTAATACTCTAGTTTTCATCGAGAGTTAATTTAACTTACCTTTAATTTTAAAATAATATTAGAACAAATAACTTTAAATATAAGATCACAATACTTTAGATTGTAAATATGATTATATAAGGAGAATTTTATGGTATCCTAAATTTTGTAGACCGTCTAATCTGTACGATCCAATGGCTCAGATTTAAAATTGGTGATCTATTACCTCTCATATAACATTTCTTTAATATGTGCGGGCCCATATATATGCAACAATTAATTCTTTTCTAAATGCACGTAAAAAAAATTCACATGCTAGTAGATTAATTATTGTATGCACTAGAAAAAGAAAATAATCAATAGACTTTCCATGCGGGCGACATACATGCATATTACTTTCCATAATCAAGGTAATCTATAGCCGATTAGCCTATTTTCCTTTTTAATTAATTATTTTAAACATACTTAATTAACGGTCCAGATTAGTTTCAACTATTACCTCCTAGGAGATAACGGAGGTACCGTAAATAGATCCTTATATAATTTTTATACTATATAATTTAATTATGTAAAAATATATTAGTTAAATACTAAAAGCAAAAACTGACTATTCGTGACCTGAGTTGGTGTCTTGTGTACACGAGTAAATGGGCCCAACTGGACACGGTTGAATGGGCCGAAATTGGGCCGGAGCCCAAAACGAAGGGGAGCGGAACGCAGTACGGTGGTGGAGATGGAGGATGGCAGAGACGACGGCAACGGAGGACGAGAGAGGTCGAGAGGAGCATGGCGAGAGGACTCCTGCGAACAATTGCAGCAGTGGTGATGGCGCATGATAATGGTGACTATGCGGAGAGAGCTGAGAGCTGAGAGCTAGTGTTGTCGTCGGATTACCTCAGCTTTATATAGCCTCAATTCATCAGAGATGATGACTTTAAAGTTTAAAGCATCAAACGGAACTTTTCCCTGCTCCACCTCGCCGGAGGCAAAAGCAGCGGGTGCATGGCGATGCACAGGCACAGCACAGCCTCCTAGCTACCTGTTTGGCCACTGACTATTATCCCCTCTGCCTCCTCCGGCGTCGTCTCTGGCGTCCTCTGCTAAGCTTCCGTTTTTTTTATGCCGTGTTGATTTCTTGGAGTAGCATGGTTAGTGGTAAGCAAGCTTCTAGCGGCATACATAGATCTGGGTGTCGTATGCAGAGATCGTCAACGATGTGAAACGTTCTTGCTTTCCTTTTTGTCGCTGTTGATAGGGAAGATCCAATCAAATGGCTGAAACGTCAGGGAACAGGAGCAGGAGCAGCGTGTGTGTTCGCTGCCTCCAAGTTTCAGGCTTCGTGGAACCATCCTGCTGGCCCCAAAACCAGTT
>KE371962.1:288095-308566 GCA_000418225.1 Zizania latifolia
GGAGGCGGTGAGAGACAGGGAGCGGGGAAGCGAGGCAGAGGAGGAGGGAGAAGTTGGGGGAGTGGAGCGCGAGACCGATGGTGAGCAGAAGCGCGTGGAGCTGCGCGAAGAGGCACGGCAGGAGGTAGAGGTAGGTGGAGGGAGAGACGCGGCGCTGCGTCGAATTGACGGTCACCGTGAACTCCCTCTTTTATAATAGTAAAGATTTTGAGAGCGTTGGTGAATTATCAAACAGTCTACCCAATAGGATATCTGAGGTGGTGAATAGAGAATTAGAGAAGCGTGATACTCTCAAACCTGATGATCGACCCTAGGAAACAAGAGCCAAAATTTATATTGATTCAGGCCTTTCGAGGGATAATAGCCCTACATCCAGTGTTTTAGTGTATTATATAGTGTCTAATCTTACAAAACAATACACTTAAGCGATGTAGGCTTAAGGCATCAAAAGTAAGATGTGATTGTTGTCTCTGAGGGTGTCTTGCCCCCTTATATACTCTAAGGGGTAAACCTAATAACCTAGAACTCTACCCCGAGTCAGTTTCTCTTATGTCTAGGATCACATACCAAACTCGGGTCCTAAATCTCTAACTACGAGGATTCCAGTACAAACATATCTCTTTATACCGGATATAAAGCTCATCCTTTAACTTGATTCTTTACGCCTTGCTAGAATCTGTTGATCTTGAAAAACCTTGCCTTCATTGTGTGAGGTGCATCGTATAGATGCACCCACATGGTGTAGTCCCCGTTTGAGGGTCAAGAAGCGTTTGGAGTAAAGCCCTTTGAAGTCTTGATTCTGATAACACCTTAGAATTCTTCGAATGGAGGACATCGGCTCGTGCACATGCCTTGTTTTGTGATGCGTTGGTGCAAGGTCGATTGTAGGGCGTGGTCATTAGCCAAAATCCTAATTAACCAAGGTCTCGGGTGCAACCGTCCCCGAGCTTCGGAGCCCTAGCCCCCGAGCATCCAAGTCCCAAACACCGAGACCCCGAGCGTGTGGAGTCTCGAGTGCCCGAGTCACTAGGCTCCCAAGGAACCCAACCGTTGTGAACTCTACTGGTTGTCTCTGGAATCGATGCGAAAAGTTGTTTTTCGGCCTACTCTATCCATAATTAATGCGTTGTAGTTGAGGAGAAAGGCAGACATCTCTGCTCTGATTGGGCCAGGTGCAGGCATCGGGTGTAGATAGGGAGGCAGAACCATCTTGTCAGCACGACCGAATTGTGTGTGGTAACCGAAGGGACGCCGATTCGCAACGATCGTGGCTGACGTCACGGTGGCGGTTCTATGGCTATTTAAGCTATTTGCCTCCTCCTTTGTCCACACGTTGTCAGTTTGGACTCTTGTCTACTTTCTGCAACCGCACACTCTTGCCTTCTTCTTTCTCTGTCTTCTCCTCTACTAGCTCCCCGGTGCCTAGGGTGCCACTACTGCTGCATCGTGTGCCATCGCATCGGTCGCCGCTTGTTCTCACTGAAGCCAATGGCTCCTAGGAGTCTAGTGCAGTCTGAGGAGTGGCAGGCGTCGATAATGACACCGACGAAGCTCTAGGCACTCGAGACAGCGCAACTCCTACCGGCCCAGGTGATCTCGTGGCTGACGCACGGTGGCGGGGGAGAGCTTCTTGATGCTGGACTCGGGCGAGGCGGTATTGTTGTCACATCCTAAAATTTTTAAAACATAAAAGTAATAAAAGCTATAAATAAAGTAAAAGGAAAAAAGATTTTTAATAAAAGAAAATGAAAATGAAATTTTTCTTTGAAGGAAAGAAAGAATTTTTAGAATTAAAATTTGACGAAGAAATTTTTGCAAGTAAAATGTTGCTAGAAATTTTTGCAAAAGTCTCTAAAAATGTAAAGAATTTTTCTGAGTCAAAAATTTATTTTCTAAATTTTGGAAGGCTTTTCCAAAAGAAAAAAATAAAAAAATGAAAAAAAATAATAAAAATTCAAAACCCATCCACCTAGGCCAGTTTCCGCCAGCCCAGTCCACTCTCGCCCTACGCCCTAGCAAAGCCACCGCACTCCGCTGGCCCATAGTCACCCATAGGCTTGCCCGTGCCCATGCCGCTGATAGGCGGGACTCGCCTGTCAGGGCCGTCACCTTCCTCGTGCTGCACCCTAGCCATCGCCGCCGATGCGCAATCCACCGCCACTATCCGCCTCGATCCAATCCAAGCCTGGCCTCGTGACCTCCTCGACCCCCTCGTCTTTTCCCTCATGGAATAGGCCCGGCCCATGCCCTACAACCACTGCCACCGCACCCTCTGCGTCTAAAATCACCGCTCGCCATTGCCGTCATCGTAAGCTTCCGAGACTCTCTGGCGAGCTCTATTAAAAGGACCCTAGGAGCTCCTCCGCCGCCACCAAACCCTAGCCAGAGCCCCTATGCCGCTGTTCGCCCCCACGCCGTGTGCTCTGCCTCCGCCGCCCGCCGTCGCTCCGATGGCCATCAACCACCACCGACCCCATGGTTAGCTCTATCGTCCTCCACCGTTCACCATCCATCGCTCCACTATCACCGTCGGTCGCTGAAACCTCGTTGCCATCATCAACCTGGGGCCACCCGTCACTCCTCCCGCCGCCGGCCGTCTCTGATCACCACCGCTCGCCATCAACCGCACCGGTGAGTTCGCCGTGCTTCCCTGGTCCTGTTCCTACCCTCACCACCGGTCGCTGAACTACCATTCGCCGGCGACCATCGGTCCCCGAGCCACTGTCGCCCACCGCCTCGACGTGGCGCCCATGAGGCCTTCGCATCAGCGCCACGTGCGCTGCCACCGCCCGCGTGTGTGCCACGTGCCTGCCATGTGGCCGCCGTCACGCACATGCCTAAACCCGTCACTGACGCCACAATTCGGTATTGCGTCATAATTTGATTTTATTTTCTGAAAATACAGAACAGTGCTGAAATCTTTTAAAATTCATAACTAATTCATTTTAACTCTAAATTTAACCATTAAAATTGCATAATTTTTCTAAAAATGAGCCCTACCTAATAAAAATACTTTAACACATAGAATGGTTGATCTTATGTACTGTTTTTATTTATTAGTATTCTATTGTGGTGTCGTATAGTTTCCGAAATCCCCGAAGAGCCTTGTTCGTTGAGGAAGCACCTATTTTCATCCCTGTGCAGCAAGGAAAGTCATCTAAGTCCTTCATTTGATCATGATTGTACCCATGTTTAAAGCTATTATTCTTTCAAAAGTGCATCTATTTTTGAATGTCATCGGGAAAGGGGATTAGCCTACTTGTATTGCCTCATGTTTTAATTACCTATTCCTTGTTTACCCTGTGACTAATAACCTGACCAGTATGAATCTTTATTATGATTTGCTGCAATGTTTAGGATTGCTTAGCTCTGCTTAGAAACTAGAATCACATCATCATGCTTATTAATACCACTTACATGTAAATGTTGACTTATATGGTTAATTGTTTATTAGTGATCTGGTTCATGATTAAATCCCACTAAAATTTGATTAAGGTGGGTCGTGAGTACATGGTTTTACTGGTCATACTCATGGCACTTAAGGACCGGTTCATGGACCACTGTTGCACTGTAAGACAACACTTACATGGTTTGACCTATAGCCTAGGGATCCCAAGTAGAGCATCGAGACCGCCGGTAGCCCTGTACTTC
This sequence comes from Zizania latifolia, assembly GCA_000418225.1. Taxonomy (NCBI): domain Eukaryota; kingdom Viridiplantae; phylum Streptophyta; class Magnoliopsida; order Poales; family Poaceae; genus Zizania; species Zizania latifolia. The sequence continues at coordinate 291,747 of KE371962.1, forward strand.
TCGAAGTCTCTGCTATTGCTAGATTGGAGCATCAGGGGCATCGTGACGTGACGTCTGGATGGATGGCCACCTGGGGTATGAAGCTTGGAGGATCTAGGTGAAAGGGTCTTATCACTACTCTTTTCCGAGGTACAGTGGTGGTATTGAGGCGCTTGGTGACAAGTTGTAGGGTTGTGTCTTATGGATAAAGTTGTGCACCTCTGATCAGAGTAAAACTATTCGTATAGCCGTGTCCACGGTCAAGGGCAGGCAATGCAATGTCTTTCATGATTTGTCCCACTAGTACTTAATTTAATCTGATATTAATTTCTGTTTAACCTGGTTAGCTCTAGTTTAGAGTGGTTTGGTTGGTTTTGTGCCTGATAACTTTAGGTAGAGTTATTCAGTGATTGGTTAATATTGTTTTTAAGGTTCCAACTTAATTAGAATAACTTTTAAAATTCTGTCTATCTCTAAATACTGTTTTGTGCAAAATTGGCCCTATTATGTCTTTCTTTGTTATCCCTGTACATTATTACTGTTCCGCGTGGATGGCTTGTTGAGTATTCAAATACTCACCCTTGCATTCTCCCACCATCAGAAGAGAAGTTCATCAGCAAGGATGAAGGTGGTGCCTTTTGAGCTAGGCCTAGTCAAGTCTATCGATGGAGTGGAGTCGTCGCTACGTCGTTTAGGAGTTATTTATTATCATCATTAGTGTTTTGAGGTTCCAATGCCACCTCTATAATAAAGTACTTTATTTATTTCATCATGAATAATTATGCTTTTGATTTCTAATAAATTGTCTATTGTGTGCCTCGGCTGATTTCTGGACGAGGGTACTTTTCGCACAATAAATCATTAGAAAATAGTTAGAATTTCTAGGCATGATAATTGTTCACGTCTTTTCTCCTACGAGGGCTTGGCCTGCCCCCGAGTGACTCCAACTCGCCTCCCTGACTACCGAAGTGGAAGGGGAAGGAGCTGGCCGGAATAAGCAAGCGCTCGAAGCTGGCTGAGGTCAGGAAGAACATGACCACACCAATCGAGAAACGACGCCTGGTTCTGGCTAGCTCGGATGAATTGGAGAGCGAGGGGGATGCCTTGGTCTCTGATGCCATGGCGTCCCTGGATCCTCTCCCGATGAAGGAGGTGGTGAGGTGCCGGTTTGGTGGCACATACTGACTAGCACCGAGGTGAGCTTTGCTTTCTTTGTTCCTTGGTCTTAATTTTTACTTTGATCCTCTGTCTTGCCTCTGATTCTGTGACCTCTAGGGTCCCCAGGGGCGCGGTCCCTCCGGTGGTGATTGCAACATTGCCCCCACCGATCGCGGCAACCACGACCGAGGATCGTGCTGTTGGTCCCCTTATCAGGGATAATGTGGATGCCGCCGCTGATGACCACGCCCCCTTGTTCAGGATGATGTGGATATGGCCACAGCGTTTGCCCTACCATTGGTTGGTGGAGATGTTGCAGCAGAATGAGCTACAGCTTCTATGGTGGTGGTTGCTGACCCCTTGGTATCGGGGGCGATGATTGTGAAGGATCCACTAGCCTGCCAGGCGATGGAAGGTGGGGCTAGGCCATTAACAAACCCGGTCAATCTTTAGGTGGTGCTAGGTGTACCCTAGCGGGCATCGGGGTCCTCGGAGGGGTAACCCTCAAGGAAATTGGCACACAACTAGCTGGCTGTTTGGTGGTAAACTCCCAACTTATCCTATCTTCTCTTTTTCTTGTGTCACCTTCGATTAATCTTCTTGTCTTTGATTGCAGCTACTTCACGCATGGTTGGCTGATGGGTCTGGTGGACTTCACTCGGCTAGCTAGGCCAACGTGAGGGAGGCCTCTAGTGTGGGTCGGGTGGCCGCCCTCGAGGCCAAGGCTGAGCAGCTCAAAAGTGAGCATGCCAGCCTTGAGGCGAGGGTCGAGGCTTTGACTCGTGAGGGCATCAAGGCCCGGTCCACAGCGGGTTCGGCGGCGGTGGTAGCCGATAATGCCACCAAGATTGCCGAGGAGGTCGGATGGTGGGAGAAGGCCATCGGAGCCATCATCGATGTAGTGAAAGAGGTGGAGGGGTCCACCTGGGCCACCATGGAGATGCTGCGGGATGACTACGAGACCCGGTCCACAGGGGGTTCGGCGGTGGTGGTAGCCGATAATGCCACCAAGATTGCCGAGGAGGCCGGATGGTGGGAGCAGGCCATCGGAGCCATCACCGATGTAGTGAAAGAGGTGGAGGGGTCCACCTGGGCCACCACGGAGATGCTGTGGGATGACTACGAGAAGGCTAAGGTGGCGGCGTTAGAAGTGGCCATTGATTTTAGTGGTAAGCTCTTGTACTTGTTTGCTTCTAATCGTCTGTTTCATCTTTAGTCTTGACGTCCTCTTGCTCTTCTTGTAGAGCGTCATGACCAGGCTAATGCTCGGATTGCTGAGCTCGAGGCAAAGGTGGGTTGGGCCTGCTCGGTGGCCATTGGTTGCCGGGTTCCCCACCGGGGTGTCCTCCGAGGATGCTCTCACCCTTCGGCAGGAGGTGGAGGGGTTTGCCATGTCCACGTCCGAGGACCTCAACCTTCTACCACCTACTGAAGATCCAGTGCAGCCAGTGTCGCCTCCCAAAGAGTAGTGTAGGTAATCTCTAGAAGTAGATGGTTAGACTGTCTTTTTGTGTAAGGAAACTTGTTTTTGTGAAAGAAGTTCTTCTTTTGTTCGATTTGAAAATTTTCATGCACCAAAGTTGTCAGCGTCCCGAGGGAACATGGACTAGCCATATAGTGTTCAACACAGGGATCTAATGCCACGTACATGCCTATCGACATCAGGCAATGCAAGTCCTCGAGATCTTCAAAACTTTGTATTTTTTAAGTTAAGTCCTTTGCGCAACTGAGGTCAGGTACCGGGCCCCCGGTATAGCCATATAGTCTTGGGCACAGGGAATTGATGCCGCTTACGTGCCAACCCAACATCAGGCGTCATGAGTTTTTGAGACCTTCGAAGCTTTAGCAAAGTTGTGGCTAAGAACTCGAGTCCCCGAGGATCTTAGCAAGTGGTCGGGTGTCGAGAGGGGCGCTGCTGCTAGCTCTTTTTCGCCCACACAGTTGCTAGCGCCAAACCTAAAGCTGCTTCATAGGGGCACAACTAGTGAGCTAGGCGTATGACATTTTGCACCAACTCAAGAGAGATCGAGCCTAGCGGGTCAGCGATCAAAAGTATGACATGAAGTGCATAAAATAAAGTTCAGCCTTATTTACTCAAGGATGAGGGCACAAGGGTATATAGCTAAAACGGGAGGAAAAAATTTGAGGTCAGCTAAGCTTGAAGTTTCTACAAAAAATGCGCCACTGTATGTGGCCTTGAGATGGGACCAGTCTCGCGGATCGGCCTCCGTGCTGTTGCCCCTGAGGTGTTGGTCCGTCATTCTTCTTGTGCTGATATGCTGTCGGTGAATCACCGAGCAGTCCACTTAAGGAGGTACCTAAGGTGGTGATTAGATGTGTAAGGGAAGCGCAGCACCTTTGAACCTGATGGTTGACTCTAGTGAACAAGAACCAAGATTTATACTAGTTCGGGTCTTCCAGAGGAAAATAATCCTACGTCTAGTGTTTTGGTGTATAATATGGTGGACATGCTTACAATATGACGTAATTAAGCTATGAAGGCTTAAGAAGTCGAACGTAAGAAAAATATGTGGATGCTAGATGATTAGCTGAATAGATAGATGCCTCTAGGGTGCCTCACCTCCTTTATAAACTCAGGAGCTGATCCCAACAACCCAAGACTCTATCCCGAATCGATCTAAGATTGTCTACCAAACTCGGGTGCTAATTCCCTAATTACATGGATTCTAGTACAATCAAATCTCCACATATCATATCTAGGATTCAGTTACCCGATAAGGACTCATCCTGTCTTATTGGAACCGAACCCCCCTTCATGGGCCATACCGGACTGCAATGCTAGACTTGGCCTGCTCTCGGTCTGGACTGATAAGCCCAACCGTGGGGTACCCGAGGGTTACATCCCTCATAGCAGCCCCCGAGCTCTTATTAGCTTGGTTGAAAATCTTAGATTGAACAAGCTGGGAGGAGCTCTTCTTTAACCTAAACTTTGATGCTTCTATTGAATTATGATGATTTTCAAAAAAAAACTTCTCAATTTTCTTCTTCTTTGTGTGAGGTGCACCGCATAGGTGTACTCACACGGTGTAGCCCTCGAGCCTCGAGTAAATGGAACATTTAGCTCTATGGTCAAAAAATAAACTACAAAGAAAGCCTTCTGGAACTTGCAACTTTTGATAAATCCTTTAAAAAAACCTCTTCGAAGCTTGTTGATGGTCTTGTCCTTTGGAACTGTTCGTTTTGAAGCCTAGTCAGGAAAAGACTATTGCTAAGGTCCCGAGGCCGTTGAGGTCTCGAGTATAGCTGATCTTGAGTCCTTGGGGCCTGACCCCTTGATCAGGGTAGTCCTTGAGCGCTTAAGCCCCCGAGCGCGCGAGGTCTCGGGCGCATGAGTCCCCGAGCGTGAGAGCTCTTGAGAACGCGAGTCTTCGGGCGCACAAGCCCCCAAGCGCGTGAGGTCTCAGGCGCGCGAGCCCTTAGGCGTGGGAGTCCTTAAGCGCACAAGTGGTCGGGCGCATAAGCCCCCAAGGGTGCAAGGCCTCGGGCGCTTGAGCCGCCGGGCGTGGAGCCTCCGAGTGCAGATGAACCCAAACGTCGTGAGCTCTACTAGCGCGCCCAAAAAGTCACCTTTTGATCTTCTCCGCCCGTAGCTAATGCGCTACAGTTAAAGGGACAGAGAGGACGCCTCTCCTTCTGATGGGGTCCACATGCGGGCACAGACTACGAGTGCAGATGCACCCGGAATTTATCAACTACGGGTTTATTGCAATTCCCAGAGAAAACAACTTACAAATTATGCACAAAGTGACAAATGTCTTACGACAAACATAATGCAGCTCACGGCTACACTTATTACATCACGATAGAAATAACAAGATAAAACACGGCCTAGGCCCAACACCATGCTCCTTGACGAAGAATGCTCAATCCTGCCCTTCCTCTTCAATGAATTCTTCTTCTAAGATTGATTCAACAAGGTTGAGTACAAAAGTACTCAACAAGCCACGTAGAAAAAGCACATAATGCATAAAGTGGACAAAGGAATGGCATGGTTCATTTGCATAAAGGCAGTTTTAACTTTAAAGCATGAATAACATTTAAAAACGAGTAAATAACATAAATAAACATGTTCTTGTGTAACAAAAACCTCGAGTAGTGCACCAGCACTCACTCGCCCTCTTGCCCGAACCAACCTACGCCTTAGCATTGATCCCACACCAGTGTACCAATGAACTACCAAAGCCGTAGTCGTCTGGCGCAAGGCCATAACCCAATGTTTCATTCAAAACAGAGATTGATAAACAAAACTAACCGCGAAGAACACCACTTGGCATGCCCATAACCGAGGGCACGGCGATTCGAATATTTTATACTCTGATCAGAGGTGTATAAATTTACTCACAAGGCACACATTTCACACACCGAAGTATGCCAAAGTACCACCATGATACCTCGAAGGAACCTATGCCAAAGCCCTTAGTACAGCCCACCTAACATGAGGTCACCACACTAGGTTTCGCTGATGCTCCCTTAGAGTCCGATCTGGAAAGAACAGACTAGACCTCCATTGGGCCGCTCAGCCTCCATTGGTGCCACGCAGACGAGACCACCCGAGGCAGCCCTCGACAACGAATCCACACCACAAGGTTCATTTCCCCTTGGGTTGGCAATCATGATGATCCTGCCCCCTTGCCACGGTGCCCCCACGCCAAACGAACTATACGTCGGACTATGACTTACCCACTAATCTTGTGGTTTGTACGGTAAAGGCTTTCATGACAGATCTCGTGGACCGATCCTTATAGTGCCCCGAGGGTGACCAACCCACCACTAGCTTGCACCCAGAACCCACCCATTAAATACTTCAATCTTTGAACAACAATGTAACTCTTTTGGACAGACAGCCAAAAGAACGCCAATTTGAATACCACAGATGAGAGCAAAAATGATAGTGATAAATCCCCTTTTCAAGAAAAACCTAATAGTTGATTCTAAGCATGGCTAAGCATAATCTTTAACTAGCAGTACACAAAGGAGTAGTACTGCTAGGTTTATCAAGGATTTACGAGCTCAATTTATCAATGGCCATATTACCAAGGACATGGCATAGCATAAGTATTAAATATCTAGTGGATATATGAAACCATGCATATACAGTTTAATTTTCAAGTAGTTTGGCAAATTGGGTTTAATATGTTCAAGGTAAAAGTGACTTGCCTGGATCCTGGAAAGGCGATGGCGGCACTTCGACGTACTGCTCTGGCTTCTTGACAAGCTCAAACGCTAAGCTAGCATGCAAAATGAGGAAAAACAGTAAAATAAACTGTATAAACAGTATAACCAGTATGTTTTAATTAATTCATCTTGTAGAGGACCAAATTATGAACAATCTTCAAGTTGAACGGGTTCAAACGGAGCTCGGACGCAAAAGTTATGAAGATTTGAAGTGTCAAGCTGAAATTGGGAATTTTCGGGTTTTCTGATTTATTTTCCTACTGAATAAGCCACGGGTTCACGGCGAACTGCGTCCACCGTGGACTCAAGAGCCAGCAGTGCAGCGAACAGGTATGCGGCCATCGGATTGCGATCAAACGGTCAGGAATTAATGGAGATTCTACGGCTGAGATTAAAACAGAGCTATGAATTCAAATGCGACAAGAACAGTGCGCTAGACTGTCTTCTCCGGCGACGGCAGAGCACCACCGCGCAGCTACGCGCGCCGGCGAGCATCTACAGGCTAAGGTAACACCAAAAATGGAAACAGGGCATGGATACGAGCATTACCGGACCAACGGAGGTGGCCGACGACGAGGAAGACGAAGGAGGAGCTTCGGCTTCACGGCGGAACCGGCAATCCAGGGGGCGCGGGCTCGAACGGAGCGGATGCCGACGACGAGACGATGAATTCTATGCCAAAGGAGTCAACGGCGAGGCCGAACGCGGACTCCGGCGACCGGAATCGGCGACCGGAGCTCGACGGGCGGCGGCGGAGCAAGTGCGCACGGAGGGCTCTCGGTTTTGCACGGGAAAGGGAGGAATCGAAAGGGGTTTTTGCACGCGGGGAACGGGCTTAAATAGGTGGCAGGAAAAACGGAAGGGGATCGGGTCCACAGGGAGTAATCATCGGCGGTTTCCAAAAATTCGGCCATGGCGCAAAACGGCTCCAATCCGACGATTAAAGGCGCAATCACGAGGGGAATCCTAGGGGAAAATTAATGCCGGCACACGACGGGCACTAACGGATGCTTGGCTAGGCAAAACGAGCACGGCAAAGGCGAAATCGAATATTTGGGGATCGAGATGAACAGTGCGTATGGAGAGGGATCCGGTGGAGAAGATGAATCTGACCAGTGGGACCCATGCGCAGGAGAGAGAGGGACAGGCTGGCGGCTGGCAGCTGGGGCCGGGGCGCCAGCGGGTTGAACAGGCGGGGGCACGAGCAAGCGCGGGCTCAGGCGCGCGCTGGCACAGCCACGTGGCCTGGCGGGCGGGGGCCACCGGCTAGCGACCAGGAGGGGGAGGGCGCGCCGACAAGCGGGGCCTGGATGGCAGAGAGAGAGGGGGAGGCATGGGCTGGGCCAAGCACCAGGAGAGAGAAAACGGCGGTGGGCCCGCCCAAAAAAAAGGGATTTTCCTGTTTTATTTTAAATGCTGAAATGATGTGAATATTTCTATTCTAGTTAGAAAATTCCTAAAAATTCCAAGAAAAATCCTAGATCATTTTTATGACTTGGAAAATTTATTAAAATTTTTCCAAAACAAAATTTGAATTGTTTTCTTTTATTCCCATTTCTTTATTCATTTATTGATTTTGAAAAAAAACAGGGTGTTACAGCAGATAAAGAGGTGGAACAGTCGAATCACCTCGACCACAGCAGGCATGATGACTACGGAGGTGCCTCATCACGCCGGCTGCGCCATATGTTGAGGCGGCAGTTTTGGGGCAATTTAAGCCGCTCGCCCCTCCGCTTAATCACGTGCTGCCATTTCAAGCCCTCGCTTTTGCAACCGTTTGTCTCCCTCATCTTTTTCTTCCTTCAACCTGCTGGCTCCCTAGTGACCAGGTCGCCACTGCGGCTGTGTCGTTTGTTACTGCAAGGTTCGCCGACTTTTTCAATTGAAATCGATGGCTTCCGAGGGCTCGCTGCTACCCCCACCACCGATGGAGTCGGAGAAGTCAGCAATGTCGAGGGGCAAACTACGCAAGCTGGAGGAGGTTGGACTCCTACCGAAGCGGGAGATGTTGTGCTGTTGCGCGGCGAAGGATAAGGAGTTCTCGACACCAGACACACATGAGGTCGTGCTCTTCGAGTCCTTTCCTGAGCGTGGGCTCGACTTGCTGTCGCACCCCTTCCTCTGGGCCTTCTACACCACTATGGGATCGCCCTTGGCCACCTCACCCCCAACTCCATTCTTCATATCGCTGTCTTTGTACACCTTGCGAGGCATATTTGGGAGTGGATTCACACTAGAACCTCTTTCGATACTATTTTGTCCTCCGCCAGATGCTGGGGCCCAAGGCTATCGGTGGCGTCTTGCTCCAGTTCCACACCAACAAGTCAGGGGGAATACCTAAAGATGCCGATCACCACCTCAACAAGGGGTAGAGAACGGAGTGGTTCTATGGCACGAACCAACCACCGGCCATCCAGGCCGAGATCGCCTAGAAGCCGGAGCCCTCGACCAGTTGGAGTGATCAAGGCTCCTCGTCCGAGGAGGACCAGGTCTAGGAACTGGTCGAGCTGGTGAAGGGTCTCCGAGGCAACGGGCTGACTAGGATCGGGGTCACTGCCTTCTTCCTACTGCGACGCGTGTTCCCGCTGCAGCTCCGGGTGATGCTGGCCTATGACATGTTTAGGCCATTTGACCCGAATGACCCGTTGGCCGAATGGATGCTCTGGGCCAAGGTCAGAAAGTACCTCAATACCTTCTTCACTGGGAAGCCTTACTTCTCAGCCGAATATGGGTTGGCGTTGTACTGCGTCGTGGACCCTTGGCCTCTAGTGAGTTTAGTCCTTTGGTTCTTGTTGTTTTTTATTTCTCGATTCGTTCTTAGTTTGTATTGATGCATGACCACCCACACGGTGTGATGTGCCCTAGCCACAGGGTCATGCAGTGCATTTTTCGTAGGCACTGCTCCCCGAGCACCCTAGGGGCGTCAACCCGTGCCACCTCTTGCTGGCCTAATGTGGCTCCGGGTTGCCTCTTCCACTTCCAAAGCAAAAGGGGAAGGAGTTAGGTGGGACTAGCAAACGCTCGAAGCCCACCAAGGTTGGAAAGGATGGGGCCCCGACGCTCGGGAGGCGATGATTGCTCATTGACACGGAGGAGTACAAGGAGGAGGGGGACACCGTGATTTCTGACACGGCGCTGGCCCCTCCTCATGCCCTCTCGGTGAAGGTGCTGAAGCGCCAGATTGCTCGCACCTTTCGGATCGAGTCGAGGTGAGTTTTGTGTCATGCGCGTGCTGTTTCTTTCGTTCCTCTATTAGTCTCTAATATTGTGACTTGTAGAGTGGCCGGGGTCGACCTCCCGTTGGGACCGTTGGAAGAGATGCCACCACCGGCTGTGGCCGTGGCGGTCAAGGAATCAGGTCCTGCAGCTGTCGAAGGTGGTGGCGTGGCCCCCTCTATCGAGGATGCCACGAATCTTTATGCGACGCTGGCGCTGGCATCGGCCAACGGGGACACCTCCACGACGTTAGAGGTGGCGGCCGTCAATCCTTCGACGGAGGGGTTGGCCACCAAGGATGCCATTGATCCTTCGACCAGGGGGACGATGACCGGAGATGGTGCCAAACAAGTTGCGGTGCTCGAAGTGGAAGTTGCCGATCCCCCAGAGGGAACCGCTATGGCTGTCTTGCCCCACTACCCGATGGTAGTGGATGATGTCGAGCCCTGGGTGGATCCGGGCACCCTTCGTGTGGTGGCAGTAGCCCTCAGGCTAGCTCTCGGCCCGGTGTCAGAGTGTCAGTCCCAAAAATAATACCTTTCTAAACCCTTTGTGCATTAAGTCCTCGTCCTAGGAAAAGATAGGGTACACAATAACAAGTCGATACAACAGAGTTCCACATGAATTAAAGCATATTACACATAGTCACTTACATGGCCTAAATGGCCTGAATAAAGATTAACCTAACAAATCATAAAAACAACGGATAATGGCCTATTCCCACAAGCGCTCGAGTGCGGCCAAGCCTCACGCCTCCTCTTCATCTTCCTCGGAGTAGTCCCCTGTAACTTCTGGATATATTTGTAATGATGGGCTGAGTACATTGGTACTCAACAAGCCACACGATGAAATGCAAATAATGTAAGGGTATAACAAGGACGGCATAATAGGGTTCATTTGCAAAAAGCTGATTTGCGGTTAAAAACAATTGTAAAGCATCTATAATTATTCAAGACTACACTATGAGCAAGTTTCAATTAAAGCAGTGCACCAACACTAGTAGGTTACCACCACCCGCAGGATCCTTAGATCCCAACACAACCATCATTTCTAGCATTAATGTGAAAAGTGATTCTAACCGTGAAAACATCACTTTGTCCGCCCATGACCACAGGCTCGGCTATTCGAATAGGTTTAACTCTGATCAGAGGTATACTTCTTTACCCATAAGGCACGGTCTCGGTTAACACCAGGATACCACTACGATACTCTGACCCAAGCCCATGCCAAGGTCCTTTGTATACCATACCAACATACAAACACCAGCTAAGGTTTCACTTCCCGTAGAGCCAACCCTAGTCGAGTAAGCCCCCTCTTATGCCTGTCACTTGACAAACAGGAGGCGTGAGGCTTGGCTGCACTCGAGCGCTTGTGGGAATAGGCCATTATCTGTTGTTTTTATCATTTGTTAGATTAATCTTTATTCAGGCCATTTAGACCATGTAAGCGACTATGTGTAATATGTTTTAATTCATGTGGAACTCTGTTGTATCGGCTTGTTATTGTATATCCTGTCTTTTCTAGGACAGGGACTTAATGCACAAAAGGTTCGGAAAGGTATTATTTCCGGGCCTGTCAAGTTGGTATCAGAGCCACCTCGGCTGTAGGACAAGCCCCATGGTTAAACCCCTAGGATATTCATCTAAGGATTATTTGAAAAAAAAGCGTGCTTCCAAAATGTGTTATTTTGTTATTATTGTTCACTTTTCCCCATTGTAAAAAAGTGTTGTTGGCTTCGTTTCTTTTTAAAAATGTGTGTGTGGATGGCATTCATGACCACGAGATGCTTACGGGATGGAGGATTTGTGGACGAGCTTCGAGCAATGATGAGGAAGATCGGCTCTGCTTCTCAGCCAGAGTTTGAGGGGACTGAGTTTCTGAAGGGGGGAGAGCACCATTGGAGAGTGGCAGTGATGATCCTAGGAGGCCGGACCAACCTTCCCACTATGGAGTATGAGGGGAAGGTTCTGACTTTCGTGTCACAGTGTAGGTGGCATCGTTCCGGGTGCTATTGGACTCCGTCACACCCATGACGGGAAGCTGAGGAACACAGCGTTTCGTTTTTATATGTCATTTGCTTGATGAATAGATGTTTGGTTAATCAAAGTGTTTGTTCACATCACTATATCTGTGAAATGGGTTATTGTAATAGAACGACCACGTCAACCTTTCTAAACCCCCCTCCCTTCTTTCAGCAAGATGGTGTACACGCGCAACGGATGCTACATCAACAACAACAACAGCGCAGAGCAAGACAACACTATGGATGGTACCGGGGCAGCCCTTCCTAACCAAGAATTGCCACCCCCACTAGCTGCCGACCCAACATTGGCTCAAGTAGTGAACAATCAAAACCAGCTGATCGCCGCCCTGCTCCAACAACTCCAAAACCAGAACAACCGGGCACGTCAAGCCGCTATGCCTATCCACCAAGCAGGCCCTCAACAATCCAAGCTCTCAGAGTTCCTTAGGGATCGGTCACCTACTTTTTCAAGCACCACCAACCCAATGGAGGCTAATGACTAGTTGAGGGACATGGAAAAGAAGTTGGACCTGGTGCAATGCTCAGACCATGAGAGGGTGGCCTTCACCGGACATCAGCTCCAAGGTCCAGCTGTAGAATGATGGGACAAATTCTGTGAAGCTAGGCTACCAGGTCATGTTAACACTTGGGCTCAATTTTCTAGGGCATTTTGGAGGGCCCATATGCTGTCAGGTGTGGTGGCACTAAAGAAGGAGTTCCGCTCACTGAAGCAGAGGAACCGCACCGTGACGGAGTACATTCATGAGTTCAACTGCTTGGCACGCTACGCACCGGAGGATCTACGGAGTGATGAAGATAAGCAGGAGAAATTTCAAGAGGGGCTAGATGATGAGCTGGCAGTCAAGCTCATTTCTAGTGACTGCTGATTTCTAGAAGTTGGTGGACAAGGCCATTCGTCAGGAGGATAAGCAAAACAAGATCAACCATAAGAGAAAGAGGTTGGCTACCTTCCATGCTCCTCAGGGACACCCCTAGAGGTCGCGTGTCATGCTACCTCCCCACGTTGGGTCTTCTTCCATGGCCCCTCGTGTCCTGAAGCCATCCAACAACCCTCCAAACCGCTACCCCAACAATGGAGGCAACACCAATGTCATCTCTCGTCTGGTGGCAATACCTGTTTAGAATATGCCGTTCACTAAGGACGGTAAACCCGTGGTGTGCTACAACTGCAAGGAGCCCAGACACTTCTCCAACAAGTTCCCCAAGCCAAAGCGCCCGCAACGACAGCGGTTGGACATCCCCAATGTCAGAGCTAACAACTTGACTAAGGCCCGTGTGAACCACGTCTCTGCACAAGAGGCCCTCAATGCTCCAGAAGTGGTCTTGGGTACGTTCCTAGTTAAGTCAATCCCTGCAATTACTCTATTTGATTCAGGAGCAACACATTCTTTTATATCAAGGTGTTTCGTGCGAACACACGGGTTGAGGGTAGAACTTTTAATCAACCCTATGATGGTAAACACCCCAGGAAACCAGATGGCTACCAAGCAGTTCTGTCCATCGGTGGAAATAATCATCCAAGGGGTTCCTTTCCTAGCCAATCTAGTGTTAATAGAATCCCATGACCTAGATGTGATATTAGGAATGGATTGGTTGGTCGCCTATAAGGGAATGATAGATTGTGCCAGGAGAACCATTTTAATCGTTGGAGGTGAAGGACAAAAGGTAGAATTCTAATGTTCAGAAGCTCCACCAAAAGCCATCACCCTAACCCAAGATAGTTTGGAAACCATTCCGGTGGTAAGAGACTACCCAGATGTTTTTCCAGAAGATCTACCCGGTATGCCCCTAAGAAGAGAAATAGAATTCAGGATTGATTTGGCCCCTAGTATAGCACCCATCTCAAAGCGATCATATAGGATGGCTGCTAATGAGCTAGCAGAAGTCAACAAGCAAGTAGAAGATTTGTTATCCAAGGGATATATTCGACTGAGTACGTCCCCGTGGGGAGCACCGATCATATTTGTGAAAAAGAAGGACAAGACAAAAAGAATGTGCGTGGATTATCGCGCACTAAATGATGTCACCATCAAGAACAAATATTCCCTTCCTTGGATTGATGATCTATTTGATCAACTCAAAGGAGCCATAGTGTTCTCCAAGATTGACCTTAGGTTAGGTTACCATCAGTTAAGAATCCGAGAGGAAGACATCGCTAAGACCGCTTTTACCATCAGATATGGATTATTCGAGTGCACGGTCATGTTTTTTGGACTCACCAATGCCCCATCCTTCTTTATGAACCTTATGAACAAGGTGTTTATGGACTACCTAGATAAATTTATGGTAGTATTTATTGATAACATCCCTATCTACTCTAAGCCTCGAGAGGATCATGAGCAACATTTAAACCTAGTGCTAGGGAAGCTTAGAGAACACCAATTCTATGAAAAGTAGAGCAAGTGTGAATTTTGGTTAACCCAAGTGGGATTTCTTGGACATGTCATCATAGCCAAAGGTGTAGCAGTGGACCCTAACAATGTTGAGGTGGTCACCGAATGGAAGAAGCTAGAGTCTGTCACACAGGTCCACGGTTTTCGTGGATCAGCGAGCTATTACCGCCGGTTCATAAAGAACTTTTCAAGAATTGCCAAGCCAATGACCGAGTTATTAAAAAAGGAAGTGAAGTTCAAGTGGACCCCTGCTTGTGAGAATAGTTTTCAAGAGCTCAAAACCAGGCTAGTATAAGCCCCTGTCTTGACCCTCCTAGATAACCAAAAAGATTTTTAAGTTTTCTGTGACACATCCCGACATGGACTTGGATGTGTTCTAATGCAAGAAGGTAGAGTGGTGACATATGCCTCTCGTCCACTTAGACGTCATGAGGGCAACTACCCCACTCATGATTTAGAGATAGCTACCATGGTCCATGCTCTAAAAATCTAGTGACATTACCTCATTGGTGATCGTTGCGAAGTTTATACGGACCACAAGAGCTTGAAATATATATTCACTCAACCAAACCTAAACCTTCGACAAAAGAGATGGTTGGAGTAGATTAAGGATTATGACATTGGGATCCACTATCATCCCGGCAAGGCCAATGTGGTAGCAGATGCTTTGAGTCGCAAAAGCTATTACAATGCCATACTTGAAGGGCAAAGTCAACCAGAGCTAATAGTAGAATTTGAACGTTTAAACATTGAGATAGTGCCACAAGGCTACCTAGCAGCTTTGGAGGCTCAACCAACCCTAACGGAACAAATTAGGGAAGCCCAAAAGGATGACTCCGACATAAAGGAGATTCAAAAGAATATGAGGAGAGGAAAAGCTCCAGGGTTTTCGGAGGATGAACGGGGTACCGTGTGGTTTGGGGAACGTATTTGTGTTCCTGATAAACCTGAATTGAAGAACCTACTACAAGAAGCCCATGAGTCATCATACTCCATCCATCTAGGAAGTACAAAGATGTACCAAGATCTTAAAGAAAAATATTAGTGGGTTAGTATGAAAAGGGAGATAGCAGAATATGTAGCCATTTGTGATATTTGTCAACGGGTCAAGGTAGAACACCAATGACCCACGGGATTGCTCCAACCATTGAAGGTTCCTGAATGGAAGTGGGAAGAAGTTGGGATGGACTTCATCACTTGTTTACCCCAAACCCAAGGAGGATATGACTCTATCTAAGTCATGATTGATCGCCTAACCAAAGTATCACACTTCATCGCCGTCAAGACCACCTATGGTGGGGGAAAGCTAGCTAAGCTATACATGGCTAGAATAGTGTGCTTACATGGAGTACCGAAAAGGATAGTATCTGATCAAGGGAGTCAATTCACCTACAAATTTTGGCAGAAACTACAAGAAGAATTAAGTACCCGCTTAAACTTTAGCACTACATATCATCCCCAGATGTATGGACAAACTAAAAGAGTAAACCAGATCCTTAAGGACATGTTGCGGGCATGTGCTATAGACTTTGGAGCCAGCTGGGACAAGTGTCTACCGTACATGGAGTTCTCATACAACAATAGCTACCAAGCCAGCCTCCAAATGGCTCCTTTTGAAACACTATATGGGCGAAAGTGTCGAACCCCGCTCATCTGGGAATAGACCGGTGAACGGCAAGTGTTCAGTACGGACATACTAAGGGAAGCTGAAGAAAAGGTCAAAATCATACAAGAGAGGTTAAAGACCGTTTAATCCAGACAAAAGAGCTATACAGATAACTGTAGAAGGGTTTTAACTTTTGAAGATGGAGATTATGTTTACCTTAGAGTTACTTCACTCCGTGGGGTACACCGATTCCGGACCAAAGGGAAATTGGCACCAAGATACATGGGACCCTACAAGATCATAGGTAAATGAGGAAAGGTTGCATACCAGCTAGAGGTTTCACCTTCAATGGTAGGGATTCATGATGTCTTCCACGTCTCTCAATTGAAGAAATGTCTAAGGGTACCGACAGAGCAAACAGACTTAGAGCAAATTGAGGTACAAGAGGATTTGACTTATGTCGAGAAGCCAATTCGCATCCTTGACACCACTGAGCGGAGGACATGAAGAAAGGTGATCTGATTCTGCGAGGTCCAATGGAGTAACCACTCAGAAGCAGAGGCCACTTGGGAGCATGAAGAGGAGCTGAAGGCCTCGCACCTGCATCTCTTCACCAGTTCTTTCGAATCTCGAGGACAAGATTTCTTCTAAGGGGCGTAGGTTTGTAACGCCCATGTTAAAAAAAGGAAGAAAGAAAGAAAAATAAAAATAAAAAAAGCAAAAATAGAGAAATAAAGTTTTGGCTATTTTGGAAAACAATTCAAAAATGAGAAGAAGAAATTTTTCAAAAAAAAATATTTTTTTTCTTTTTCCGGCTTTCTTTTTCTCTCTTTAGGTTTTCTCTCTTACACCCGGGGCCCACCTGTCATCTTCTTCCTCCCACCCATCTCTCCTTTCTTTCCTCTCTCTCTCTCTAGCCCGCGTGCACTGCCCGTTCCACAACCACCGCCCCACGTCGCGCCTGGGCCACTCCCACGTCGCCAGAACCATTGCCCCCTCCCCGCAGATGGATTTAGCGAGCCATTTCCTCCATTCCCCGTTCCGTTTCCCGCACACTTTCTCAACATTTCCATGCCCGAGTTGTCCTTCCTCGTCGAAGCTTCACCGTTCATCACCACGACCTCGGTGAGAGCCCATGTCCTTCTCCCTTCTCCCTTCCCTTTGTTGTGCTCGCCGTTCCACCGCTTGCCGTGCGTCGCCGCTGCAGCCGGGTTTTGTCGGGTCAGGC
>KE371962.1:322579-333268 GCA_000418225.1 Zizania latifolia
TTTCACCTACGAGCCAAGCCGAGCCGAGCCTCTTGCTGGCTCGTGAGCCCGAGCCATTTTTCTAACCCTAATGCTAGCTAGCTTGCTTAACATATTTCTGTGTAAAAATTATAGCTAACAATCTTGCTCATACTTATATTCATTTAGCTTATTAGCTAGATTTAATTTTATATCTGTTTGCTAATTTTCTGGTGTGCCCAGAACCTCCGGATCAACCCAGAGCATCCAGACCCCGAAACTCCTGAGATTTACTCCGGCTCCCGGAATATTCGGTTCTAGGAAATCTTGAACTAACAGTTTTTTGTAAGAAATTTCTAGATCACCTATTCACCTCCTCTAGGCAACTTTCATCCCAAACCTTTTGCCTTTTCAGCAAGATAGTGTGGACTCATTGAGTTGCTTCTCAAGATGTTAGAGATAATGGTTTGAGCAGATCGATAAATAGGGGTCGATCTTAGCCTAAACTATCACCTCCTATGTCAGAGAACCCCACCTTGGCTCAAGTTCTAGCTAACCAGAACTAGCTCATGGCCATGCTAATGCAACAAATGTATAACCAACAGCACGCTCCACCCACTCAACCCCACCAGCACTTGTTCCACCTTAGAACAAGTTATCAGACTTCTTAAGAGTTCGACCCCAACCTTTTCAAGTACCACCAACCTGGTACCAGGAGTGATGTGCTGCATCCACATGGCCCTATTTGTCTTGCTCCATTCCTTAATACTCTAGTTTTTACCGAGAGTTAATGTAATTTGATGTTTAATTTTAAAATAATAGTAAAACAAATAACTTTAAATATAAGATATTAGCACAGTACTTTAGATTGTAAATATGATTATACAATTTTTATATTATACTTCCTCCGTTTCAGAATGTAAGTCATTCTAGCTTTACTTAGATTCATCTATAGATCAATGAATCTAGATGAATCTGGACAAGTCCAGAATGACTTACATTCTAAAACAAAACAAAGAAAGTATAACTTAATTATATAAAAAATATAGTTAAATCTTACAGACTAAAATTAAAAACTGACTATTCATGAACTGATTTGGAGTCTCGTGTACATGGTTAAATGGGCCCAACTGGACACGGTTGAATGCCTCAAAATTTGGCCGGAGCCCAAGACAAAGGGGAGCTGAACGCAGCACGGTGGTGGAGAAGGAGGATGACAGAGACGACGGCAACGGAGGACGAGAGAGGTCGAGAGGAGCATGCTAGGCGAGGGGACTCCTGCGAACCATTGCAGCAGTGGTGACGGCGCATGATAATGGTGACTATGCGAAGAGAGCTGAGGCTGCCGAGCTGAGAGTTAGTGTTGTCGTTGGATTACCTCAGCTTCAGCCTCAATTCATCAGAGATGAGGACTTTAAAGCATCAAACAGAACTTTTCCCTGCTCCACCTCGCCGGAGGCAAAAACAGCGGGTGCATGGCGATGCACAGGCACAGCACAGCCACCTAGCTACCTGTTTGGCCACTGACTATTATCCCCTCTGCCTCCTCCGTCGTCGTCTCCGGCGTGCTCTGCTAAGCTTCCGTTTTTTGTTTATGCCGTATTGCCGTGTTGATTTCTTGGAGTAGCATGGTTAGTGGTAAGCAAGCTTCTAGCTGCGTACATAGATCTGGGTGTCGTATGCAGAGATCGTCAACGATGTGAAACGTTCTTGCTTTCCTTTTTGTCGCTGTTGATAGGGAAGATCCAATCAAGTGGCCGAAACGTCAGGGAACAGGAGCAGGAGCAGCGTGTGTGTTCGCTGCCTCCAAGTTTCAGGCTTCGTGGAACCATCCTGCTGGCCCCAAAACCAGTTAAGTTGTCAAATCGTTTTTATCCCTGTACCAGTTTCGGACGGTTTGTCATATTTGGCTCTTTGCTGCAACTGTATCAAGAATGATCTGCTTTAATTTGATTGTGATTCTTGGTGTCAAGACCATGCTGCAGGTAGGGGCCGGGTGAAAAATATTCGAAGCTCGTGGCTCATGTAGAGTTGGGTTTTAGCTTGTTTGCTTAATAAGTTGGTTCGAGAGCTACTCTATATTTACTTTATATCTATATTTATTCATACTTTGTAATTTGTTAGTTAATGCTTACTATTTTATTATTATATGGTAAATTGACAAATAATAAATTATGATCTTGTTATCAAACCAAACGAGTTTAACGTGAGCTAGCATTTTAGCTTGTTAAACTTAACAAGCTAAACCGCAGACTCGTTAAGATAATTGAGCTTTAACGAGTTCAGATTATTGTGATGAATTCAAACCTGAACAATCTTCTGTAGCAGTTCATTTAAGGGCCCCGACGCTCGAATGGCGCCTCAACATAGCTAATGTCGCTGACTTCGCTAAGCCACCTGATAAAATTTCATACACGCAACAAGTTGACATGTCTAAATGATGCTCTCATCCATTCTGACCTACAGATCGAACAGCATGTCCTGTACTGATAGTGTGGCTGTGAATTCTCCTCTCTGCACACATGCAGCTTTGTCTTCAATGTCTTGCAATGGGCTCATTTGGGCACGGTATAGCGTGGTTATCAGTTATCACACCGGTAATCGCCCTCATAATACGATCTCTAACATCTTAATTACCATGTGCTTTAGTGACTATGTGATGTTCATTATTAGTGCATACTAATCCTGAATAATTGTCTTCCAAATGCCATGGTGATGCAGAAAAAATGGAACCTTTTCAGCGTTAGCTCTCCACTGGACTGTACGTGCCACTACCGGAGAATGCGCTTTTTGTACCAGTTGAAAACCCCCCTTAAATCATGGTTTTTAAGCCGATACTATCCATCCAAGACTAAAGGATGTGGCACATTAGTACCGGTTATTCAACCGGTACTAATACACCCTTTAGTACCGGGTGGAGAACCCACCACGTGGTACTAGTACTAGCTAGGCTCCCCACCCGGTACTAAAGCTTGGTCTTTTAGTGTCAGCTGGGCTCTCTATCCGGTACTAAAGGTGCTGTTTTTTTATGTTTCGTTGGTGTTTTTATTTAATTAGAATCAGTGCTGGTTGTACTATACATGACTCGTATATTCGTATGTTGTTTTATACGCTGGTTTTAATCACTTTGAGAATAAATTACAATTATATATACAAAATCATTGTAATGTACCGTGGAACAAACACATGTAATCACAAATAATGTATATACATAATCATTTTCTATTGTGTGAAATAAAAATTATTCATTCTGTGTGGCAGAACTCTCCTCCAGGACATACAATCTCATCGAGAATGAAGCCGACAAGTTATTTTTGAATTGCCTGAATGGTTCTTGGGGAGGATTTTATGTTGCATCTCCTTCCTCTGTCATTCCAAAATGTAAATATATTAAATAAACTATTATTTGCATCTCCTTGCGCCTCTACATCTTGGCATTCATAGCCACTTTGTGCAATCTCATCGAGGATAATATCCTCAGCTTCTCGATCGTTGAGACTCATTTTACCTACTAGAACAGAGTAACGTTATCGCCAATGCTCAATGACGTTACACAATGATTGCATCAGTATTCGACACTAAGGGTCTAAATGACTTGATTCGAATAACTTAGATAATGTACATCACGAAAATATACTTAGATCATATGGCATTTAATTTACATCACATACATCATATCATTTATATTTAGTAAGTTCTCAACCTTACAGGAGGTGCACACCTTCTAATCTTTCATGTTAGATTGATCTGAAAAGGAAGATAAATTTGAGCTCTTTTGACAAGGAATCGAAGTGGTGAAAAGAAGAATAGGATAGAGATGCATACCAGGGGCGACGATGAGGGGCTCCGGTGAAAAACGATGAGTCGACGGCGGACAGTTCAGTGACGATGACGTCCACTATGGCTCACTACAATGAAAGAGTCGGCGAGACAGCGTATCAAAGTGGTGAAAAGAAGAGGGGGATAGAGATGCGTATCGGGGGCGATGGCGAGGGGCTTCGACAAAAAACAACGAGTCGGCGGTGGACGGTTCAGTTGCGACGGTGTCCACTACGGCTCACTACAATGAAAGAGTCGGCGAGACAGCGTATCGAAGTGATGAAAGGAAGAGGGGGTGGAGATGCATACCAGGGGCGACGACGAGGGGCTCCGATGAAAAACGATGAGTCGGTGGCAAACGATGACTACGACTCACTGCAATAAAGGATGGAGGAGGCAGCAGTTGCAAACTGGTGGGGAAATTTTTGGGGGCGATCATGGGCCCTTTTAAACACCCATCCTTTAGTGCCGGGTAACAACATAGACCGGTACAAATAGTCATCTTTAATTCCAGTTCGTATGTTCGTCCGATACTAAAGGTTTTCCTAAACTCTAGCGCGGGCTCCTAAAATCTCACGCGGGAGCCCTTTAGTACCGGGTGGTAAGGATACCCGGCACTAATTTTAGTACCGGGTATCCTTACCACCCGGTACTAAAGGGTTCCCGCATGAGGTTTTAG
This sequence comes from Zizania latifolia, assembly GCA_000418225.1. NCBI lineage: Eukaryota > Viridiplantae > Streptophyta > Magnoliopsida > Poales > Poaceae > Zizania > Zizania latifolia. The sequence goes on from KE371962.1 coordinate 327,036, forward strand.
GAGACCGCGCTAGGGTTTGAAAAAACCTTTATAAGCCATAAATACTAAAACCAATTATTATTAATTTGAAGGTTCATTAATTCTGTAAAAGTATCATAACCATAATTAAATTTTCAGAACAATATAATCCAGCATAATTATATATATTACAAATTCTTTACATTACTATAAGAGTGTTACTTTTTCTTTAGAAGCATTCCTTCGTCGTGATCGTGCCGTGCGTGGGAGCATCCTCATTGCCTAATAAGATGCTTGTGTCAACCTCCACTACGAATGGCGGTGTCTCATCGGACTGATTATATTCATCTTCATCTGTGATGCCTTCTACTCCCATGATTTTTCTTTTCCCTTGAAGAACTATGTGTCGTTTTGGCCTGTTTTCTGAATTGTCATTTGGCAATACTCTTTTTCTGGTTTTTTTGGGTTTACTAGCCATGTCAGGCACATAGAAAACTTGTGTCATATCTTTGGCGAGGACGAATGGTTCATCTTTGTATCCAATAAGATTGAGATCAACAGTAGTCATACCAAATCGATCGACGATTACACCCTCTCCAGAAAGCTTCACCTATTGGCACTGAAACAGAGGAACCTTCAAGGGTCCATAGTCGAGTTCCCAGATTTCCTCTATGACACTAAAATAGGAGTTCTTCTTTCTAGTGATGTCCACAGCATCTATACGTACACTACTATTTTGGTTGGTGATTTTGTTGTCTTGAGTCCTCATGTAAAATGTATACCTGTTTATCTCGTAACCTTGAAATGTCAGGATTGAGGATGATGGCCCCATAGACAACTAGATCAGTTGATTGTCAGTAGAGACATTATCCATCAGGTGCTGTTGCAACCAACCGCCAAAGTTGTTCATGTGCTGACGTGTAATCCAGGCAACAGACTTTCTAGGGTGTTTGGACAATAGGATCTCTTTATGCTTCTCGATGTATGGAGCCACCAAAGATGATTGTTACAAAACTGTGTGGTGTGCTTTAGCGAACGAAGCGAGGTCATTGATCATTATTGATTTCTTTCCAAGTGTGCCCTTTCCTCTTAGTCTCCCCTCATGGCGTGATATAGGAACTCCAACAGGCTTGAGGTCATCAATGTAGTCAATATAAAACTCTATGGCCTCCTCTGTTCCATAACCCTTTGCGATACATCCTTCTGGACAAAAATGATTACGGACATACTTTTTTAGATCTCCATATACCTCTCGAAAGGAAACATGTTGTGTAGGAATACAGGGCCAAGAATACCAATCTCTTTGACAGTGTGAACAAGTAGATGTGTCATAATATTAAAGAAGGATGGAGGGAAGATCATCTCAAGACTAACAAGACAGTGGACCACATCGATCTGCAGCTTTTCTAGTCGGCTTTGATCAATTATCTTCTGTGAAATTTTGTGAAGGAATGCACATAGCTTTGTGATTGTAGCTCTAACATTTTCTGGTAGAATACCCCGTAGTGCAATCAGAAGCAACTGTGTCATCAGCACATGACAATCATGAGACTTTAGGTGTACAAATTTCTTCTCTTTCCTATTTATCAATCTCTTTATATTGGAGGAGTATCCAAACGGGACCTTTAGACTATTCAAGCATTCAAACATGCTTTCCTTCTCCTCCTTACTAAGTGTGTAGCTGGTGGAACGTAAGTACGTGCCATTATCTCTTAGTTCCGAATGTAGGTCAGCTCGTTGTTGCATATCTTATAAGTCTTGTCTTGCCTGTAGCTTATCTTTGCTTGACCCATATACACCTAGGAAGCCTAGTAGGTTGACTCACAGATTCTTCACGAGGTGCATCACGTCAATTGAGTGACGGACATCTAAATCTTTCCAATAAGATAGGACCCAGAATATGGACTTTTTTCATATTTTTGCGTTTTTATCTGTACTCTTTGCAGGTTTTGTACTAGTACGATCCTTTCCAAATATCACTTTTAGATCCTTGACCATAGCGAATACATGCCTCCCATTACGATGAATAGGCCTAATACGGTGCTCCGCCGCCCCACTGAAATGCTTACATTTCTTCCTTAACAGGTGGTTGGTACTGAGAAATCGACGATGGCCCATGTACACGACTTTCCTACAATTTGGCAAATACATGTTGTCGGTATCATCCAAACACTAGATGCATGCCTTGAATCCCTTGATAGTCAGCCCTGATAGGTTATCAAGTGCAGGCCAATCATTTATGGTTACGAATAGCATAGCTCGTACGGTGAAGGTCTCCCATTTATACTCATCCCATACACATACACCATCATTCCACATCAATAATAAGTCATCGACCAATGGCTTGAGGTACACATCAATGTCATTGCCAAGTTGCTTCGGGCCTTGGATAAGAATCGGCATCATAATAAACTTTCGTTTTATGCACAACCAAGGAGGAAGGTTATAGATATATACAGTCATAGGTCAGGTACTGTGACTACTGCTCAAATCACTGAAAGGATTCATGCCATCCGTACTCAGGCCAAACCTTATATTTCTTATCTCATTTGCAAAGTATGTGTACTTTTTGTTAAAATTTCTCCACTGGGTCCCATCAGCGGGGTGTCTATACATTCCATCAACCTATGTTCTTCTTTGTGCCACCGCATCATCTTAGCATGTGCTGCATTTGCGAACAAACGCTTCAACCGTGGTATTATGGGGAAATACCACATCACCTTAGCAGGAACCCTCTTCCTGTGATGGCCCGCGCCAATGTCACCAGCGTCGCCACGCTTAATCTTATATTGCGATGCACCGCACACTAGATAAGCATCTAAAGAATTGTACTCCTCGCCACGAAAGAGAATACAATCGTTGGGGCATGCATGTATCTTTTCTACTTCTAATCCTAAAGGACAAACAGCCTATTTTGTCTCGTATGTTGTTTAAGGCAAATTGTTACCCTCTAGAGGCTTATTTTTAATGAGTTATAACAACTCATCGAATCCTTTATCAGACATATCATTTACCGCCTTCCATTGCAACAGATCTAGTATCGTATGCAATTTTTTCTTCTCATTTTTACAACCTGGGTACAACAATGTCCGGTGGTCCTCTAACAAGCGTTCAAACTTTTTAAGGTCTATTTCGCAATCAAAGTCATCCGCTGCATCACGCAACATCTGTTCTAGGTCATCGTCTTCCGTAACATTGGTATCTTCATAATCAAAGCCTGGAATGTTATTATCGTCTTGTTCTTTATCGTCATCTTCCTGTATAACACCATTTTCTCCATGCTTCGTCTAACAAATATAATTAGGCATGAATCCCCTTGAGAGCAAGTGGAAGTAAATGGTACTTGTCTTAGAGTACATCCTCAGATTCTAACAGTCTATGCATGGACAACATATGAAACCCGATGGAGGATTTTGGGCCTTGGCTGCTTTGAGAAAATCACATACACCGTGATTAAATTCTACGGAGCGGCGGTCAGCGCCGTACATCCACTGCTGGTTCATCTACATTAACAAGATTACAACCCAATTAGATCATTGAACAATAATTTCACCATATTTCTATATAGTGTACATTGTTTAAGAACAACACCTAGGAAAAAACAACCAGACGAATTAACAAGGCTGCAGGAATCAAAGTATCATATTTCACAAATCTGTCCGTACGTCCATCTAGATAATGGATCACATTGCACAAATCAAGCAGCAAGTTCATCTTACAGTAAATAATAGAGCTACTAACCTTTAGGCACCCGCAAGAACAAAATCACCGAAAATAATTGAAATTTCGGCAGCTACTATAACCTCCTCTCTATTCCTCTCTGTTCGATCACCGGCATATCATAAGCTGCAGGAATCAAAGTATCACATTTTTCACAAATCTTCCCGTACTTCTATTAAGATAATGTATCACATTTCACAAATCAAGCACAAAGTTGATCTTATAGTAAAGAATAGAGCTACTAACCTTCAAGCACCCGTAGGCTCAAGATCACCGCAAAGAATTGAAATTTCAGCAACTGTTATAACCTCCTCTCTGTTCCACTCTGTTCGATCACCGGCACATGACAAGCTACAAGAATCAAAGTATCACATTTCACAAATCAAGCACTAAGTTGATCTTACAGTAAAGAATGGAGCTACTAACCTTCAAGCACCCGCAGGCTCAAGATCACCGCAAAGAATTAAAATTTCAGCAGCTGCTATAACCTCCTTTCTGTTCCACTCTGTTCGATTACCGGCACATCACAAGCTACAGGAATCAAAGTATCACATTTCACAAATCAAGCACCAAGTTGATCTTACAGTAGAAAATAAAGCTACTAACCTTCAAGCACCCGCAAGCTCAAGATCACCACAAAGAATTGAAATTTCACCTCTCCTTGCATCAGAAGCTAGCTGGCGGTGCTAACGAGGAGTCAATTTATACTGTTCATCATGATAGTACCGGATCAGGAAAGCACACAGCATTAATAAAGAGTTTTAGTACCGGTTGAAAGACCCTCCGGTGTCATGTTTATTAGTACCGGTTGGTATCCTTACCCAGTATTAAAGCCCAAGTTTTTAGTACCGAGTTGAGAGACCCTCCGGTGCCATGTTTATTAGTACCAGTTGGTATCCCCACCCAGTATTAAAGCCCAGGTTTTTAGTACCGGTTGAGGATGCTGACCGATACTACTAAGTAAAGTATCAGGTGGTCTCCTGACACGATACTAAAACTATTTATTAGTACCGGTTTTACCTACCCTTGACTTTCTCTCTGTTTTTTGACTGTGGCAGGGGACTTTACCGGCTCGAATTTGAATCGGTACTAAAGAGAGTGGATAAAAGCCCACTTCTCTAGTAGTGTGCCAACGTGCGTATACAAATGATTATTATAATATTATCAGATCTCTTGTCGGTTTCACCAAGAGTCTGTAGATACAGCTACCGATATATTGCCGATAATTGAAGACCTTTATTTATTCGTCGTAATTAGGCATACACTGGTGCGTGTGTCATATGTAATTTTATCAATCAGCGCGCGGCTAATAAAGTGGTAAATTATTAACTAGCAAAGTTGCGCTGGTTGTAGCAGTCGAGGTTGTTGCCATAGCCGGCGCCGAGCATGTCGCAGTAGCGCTTGTAGTAGCCGATGCGGTCCACGTTGGCGTCGTTCCGGCCGACGCCGCACTCGATGCCGCCGTTGATGATGTTGGTGATGACGCCGTATCCCGGGACACGGCCGGCGCTGGTGTCCGCCGCCGTCGGCGCCCAGCGGCCGAGGATGACGTTGTGGCACGACGGCTTGTTCCCCTGCGCCGTCATCCAGAACCAGATGGCCGTCTTGAAGGAGACTACCGCGTTGGTGGACACCAGGTCTGGGTTCCCCACCAGGTTCACGCCAAGCGCATTCCCGGCCGCCTGGTAGTTCGACCTCCTGAAAAAAAGATGGATTTTTTAACACAACCGAGGACAATTTTCATAACTTGCGTAATGGATGAAAGTGACTGGTTTGCAAAACATAAAATGTCATGTCAGCTTTGATGTCTCTTTTGTCTAGAGTAGGACATAATTTGACACGATAGGATAGTGTCATGTTAGATAGTTTGACAAGATAGGATTGTATCGTTGGACTATATAAAAAGGATTAAAGCTAACTTGTGGCTTGAAAACGAAAGCTTATTGGACTAGGTCGGAACTTGTTTACTTTTGTGGCTCGAGATATAAATGTGGTCAACACTCCTGTACTTTTTAAGAAGATGTTCTTTTAAAAATTTTATAGATATGAGATTGGAGACGTTGTTTTATTTAATTTACAGGTGATTTTGGAGTAGTGAAAATTTTAATTTTTTCCAGGTACCCTGTGAGTTGAATTGGGCCACGTCCATAGTAGGGTGGCGAGGTAGCCTTGCTGATTTCCTCCTTGAAGCAATATCCCCACTGGAACTGGTCGGCGGCGCCTCTCGTGCCTCCTGCAGCAAAAGCAACCAGAGCACGGTTAATTCTGCTGGCGCCGAGATCGATGCAGTGAAAAAAATGGCGAGATGTTACCGACACTGACCGGTGGTCTCGTGGGAGGTCTGGCCGAAGAAGGCGGCGAGCTCGCGCCTGTTGAGCTCGGCGTTGCCGCCGGAGGTGCCGAACCCCGGGAAGGAGTTGGCGGCGGTAATGAAGGCGTCGTACGTGTAGAACCCTCTCGCCGGGCACAGCGAGTTGTCGCGGTTGGGCAGCATGCTGTTGAACACCGCCCGCGTGATGATCGAACCCACCCCCTGCGCCGCCGCGCCGCCCGCC
>KE371962.1:333328-343474 GCA_000418225.1 Zizania latifolia
TGCTGCCGCTGCCGGTAATCGACGGAGTACGCAGCAGTATATATAGCTGCCGGGGTGCACCTATTTGGTCAAACACGCTTACTTTTCGACGTGGTTAGGCGCGTGAATCACGCGGGGATACATCAACCAGGTTCAGATTTACATCCGCTTAAATGCATATATGAGTTGGCCATTATGTGCACTATAGATTGATAAAGAGATGAAGATACGTCCAACAGTAGTATTATGTATGTTTCGTATTGTAATTTGTTTTTAAAGTTTAACCAAATTGAAATAAAAATATATCAATATCTATCCTATCAAATAAATATTAAAACATGTTTCATAGCCGATTTAATAAAATTAATAATTTACAGTAGTTTCCAGGGAGTTGGCGTTTGCTGACTGCTGAGAAACTTCCAAGCGTGTGGTGGGCCGGGCGTGGAATTTCCAGCAATCAGCCCTCCCTCCGAGGGCAGGGGAGACATCAGATAGCAGCCGGGCAGCCCCACGATGCGACTTTTTATTTCAATTTTTAGGTATTTTAGATTTAAAATATCTCTCTGACAATGTTTTTATTTCGTTTTTGATTTTTAGATGTTCATTCTTTATATTTCTAGAAGAAGATTCTTGTTTTCTATCTGTCTAGTTTCGTCCTTCGATGATAAAGAGAGACTAATATATACCCATTATTGATAAAATAGTAAAATATAGTGTATAGAGTATTAGTAGTTGATGGAGAGTAAAAATATTTATATAGTGAATTTTATTTGAAATAATTTAATATTGAGAATGTGTTTTTAGGTACTCTAATGTTGTATGCCAAATAAGTTAGTTGTGTGTTTTGTTTGTACCAGCTTAGTTTGTACAATACTATAATAGATTGGTTTGTAGTCTTACAAGACTTAATTTTTAGCCTTCAAATTTTTTAAATGGAAACTTGATTTCCAGCTTGTTTCATTCGGCCAATGCGTGCATAATTAATGAGCTCAAGCTAATAAGTGATATTATTTAATCAACTTGCAAAAAAATTGAGCTAATAGCATTAATAAGGGGCAAATATTTTTTCTCCACAACAATAATATGACTAATGATTATTAAAATAATTTTTTTGGGACTGCGGGTACTGTTGATGCAGTCTTGTGTGTGGGTCAGACTTGCACAGCGACGTTGAGACCCATTCAGAGAATAGACATATTTGACGGTGGGCTAGCTGAAGATTCAGACATGGGCTTGGATATTTGTGAAATGGCCAAAAAACTCAATCTGATGGGATCTACCCACGTGGCTTGTGGGTGCATTTTCTATATTTCCACACGTGATTTATGAGTTGTAACTGTATGTTTGTGGTTCAGTTTTTCTAACTTTTTTAGTTAAAAAGTTAAAAGCTATATTATTTTTTAAAACAAGTATTAGACAAAACTAGCTTTTTTAATTGTATCAATTTTTTGCCAATACAAAATTAAAGTTACCAATCATCTAGATTCCACAACTTCACGATTTTTGTTGCTCGATCCTTTTGTCAGTTTACATAAACTTATTATATTCGTTGTTAATTAAGATATGGAATTATTATTTTCTATTATTAAGCTCTATACACTCGCTCTATTACAGATCCAAAGCTACTCCAATAAAATTAACTTTCTAGTTTTTTATAGCTCATAACTTTTATTAGTTTTTTATAGTTCATAACTCATAATAGTTTTTTCAAAATTCTTTATAGTTTTTTCACAACTCACAACTCCTAACATCTTTTTAATAGTTTATAGCTTATAATAATTTTTTTAAAATCTACAACTTAACAAAACATTCTTTAAGGTACCAATGGCTTTGAAAAGAGACTCCAATCCCAACCTCATGTAAGGCCGTTACACCATTTGACTGTGATTGACCCAAGTTGGTTGCTTGAGCTTTCAGCCCATTAAGTTGAAAGCTCTGCTTAATGTTAAACTACATTATTCTTTCTTTTTAGGTCGCAGGCATAAGGCCCTGCCAAAGTTGAAAGCGACTGCATGATTTCATCTTGTCACGCCGAACGACACCCCTCAAGATTCATACGTAGCCGACAATAATAGAAATCGACCGGTTATCGTAGTAATAGAAACCGTACGGCCTATTTTGCAAACCCTATTAGCATAACGATCCGTTATCCGTGACCGCTATGTACACCATTTTCATGCATGATGCGGACAGAGCTAACAAAATCGTTCTTGAACTGGATACTGCTCGAATTCGGGATAGCGGTGACCGTAGTTACTAAGCACGGTTATCGATTAAATTCGATCAAAATTTATATTTTAAAATTTAAATTCAAATCATTCTGCGAAATGGTTTTCTGATCGGTGGCCATGGTTTTGAATTCAGTAACCGTGGTTTAGGGTTTGGTAACCACGGTGCTAGACTCGGTTACCATGGTACCGGTCAGACAATTTTTAAGAAAAATTAAAAAATTGAAAAATCGTAGAAAATTATTTTTTGAGATAAATTAAAAACTTACAATACCATAAATTTTATAAGTTTACAAGAAAATACAAATTAAAAAACAACATTGTTAGTTGGCAATTCGAGTATTTTCAACTTATCATTGTTGGTTTCATTAGTTATAAGTGACGCTGTATTCATCTATAGATGTTAGTTGTAAGTCACGTGAAGCAAGAATGTTTGTTTTGTACTCTTTTCATCTTTATCATGTCCAAGCTGCAGTGGTTTGTTATTATTCATGCAAAGAATTAAACAATAACGAGTTAAGAAGATTGCAAAACGAATTATTTTTGCATTTTGTTTTTTGTTTATCTTGCTCCATTCATAACTTTATAATAGTTTACTATTTTTAAAAACTAATTTCACCGTAAATCATATTAATTCACCTACTATTTTTATGAAATTGTTTTAAAATTTTCATTTTTTCGATCTCAAATTTAAAATTTAAATAAATTCGGTCGGTATATGGCCTGCCGATCGCCAGAGACTTGCCGGCTACCACACGGTAGCCAAACGACACCATGAACCCTAGATGCAGATGCCAGGAATGCAATCATCATCATTATTTAAGGATAAATGTTGTTTTATTTAGATTTATTTCTAAGGCCGGAGCCTCCAGATTAATCCGGGACATCCGGATTTTGAATCTTGAAATATCTTGATTGATCTGGAACCTCTGGATAAACATTTGCAAAATATCCACCAAACGGTCACTTTTTGTGTGACGAGTATAAATACCCCCTCACCTAACTTGGCTGCACAGAACTCTCGAGGAAACCTTTTCATACACTCCTTCACTCTGCCAAGCTAGATCTTCAGCAAATCATTGTGGTTTCACTAGTTAGATGCCCGTGCGTTGCTACGGATTAAAATATCATCATAATATTTAAAAAATATATACACATAAATGTAGAAAAAAGTCCGCTCAACCCTCTCAAGTATATACTAGTAGACATATATTTCCCTATACTACAAAATCGGATTCTTAATACCCCATCTATTCTAAACCGGAGAAATTACCCTCAGGGTGATTTTAGATGGTGGTTTTGTCTACATGACAGTCCACGCTGGCAGCAGACGCTAAGCTGGCTCGACTGACATATGGGACCACTTTGTCAATGACACGAAAAAAATTCTTGCCTCTTTCTCTCTCCTCCTTCCTCCTTCCTCCTCCCCCTCCTGCCAGCCGACCCCCTCTCCCCCGCACCCTACCCTCGTGCCGCTGCGCACTGCGCCTCCACACCTACGTCACCGTGCGCCACGCTCGAGTGCCCGAGCCCCGGTGCCCCCACGCCAACATCATCACGTGCCGCGCCACTATGGCCGAGCCCCCATGCCCCCGCTTGCCGCACCCCCACGCTCGCGCCAGTATAGAATAGATGGGGGTATTAAGAATCTAGTTTTGTAGTTTAGGGGAATATGTGTCTACAGATATATACTTAGGGGTTAAGTAGATTTTTTTCCATAAATATATAATTAAATCTAATTACAAAATGATAGGGAGCTAGAAAATACTCTAAAAATAGTCTATAAAAAGTGACATATGACCAATTGCTGGATCCACATATAATTGAAGAATTTTTTCTAATGATGATATTATATTAGGACTATAACTTTGTTGCACAGTTATATAGGAAAGTTTTGTGATACTATAAATACTACCATTAAAATTAGATTTGCCATGAACACATATTCAATGTGCATCAAATTATAATGTAAAGCATAATCATTTAGCGAGCATGCTAGCTTGAAGTATCTTAGCTACAACATTTGTATCTACTTCTAGCAAGCATCCTAGCTATGAGTAACCGCACTATCTTTCTTCATGACAAGTCACATCAATCCCACCAAAATGACTCTCGCACTTCTAGCCATATACCACTAACACACGTGATAGTGTTCTAACTAAAACGATAGAGAGAGAAGAGGATGTAGTATATCAAGAGAGGAGGAAGGAAGAAGATGGTGACATAGTTGTTAAACATTGTGAAACAGACCGTGAAATGCACCAATGTGGTTGTTGAGATGAAAAATAACCATTCAAAACCATGTCAAAAAATTAAGTTTAGGATGTTGTAGTTTAGAAAGCCAAGCTATTTCTTCCAAATCTAGAGAAGAGGTTGTGTTATTAGTTGTTTTTTTAATGATGACATTCTTCTATCTTGATCCTTGAATTTCCTCAACTCAAGCTTCAAATATAGACCTGAAAGTGCATCTTGATTCATCTAGACCCCTAATTTGTTTTGATGTATTAATGATAATAGTGATCAAATGCTACTGACATTGTTGCAAAGATGAATGCAGGAATTAAAATTAAAAGTGGCATTGCAGCTCATTCAAAACTGAAGAAATCAGCTTATTAGCTTTACTTAGGCTCAAATTGTGCTTATTGCGTATATTTTACATTTTCTTGAGTCTAGGTATGCCGTACTATCAAGAGGGATGCGTTGATCGTTGATCCAAAGCTAAGTGTTCAAATCAAAATCTTCTCTGAGAGTTTTGTAATTTTTTAAAGTTGGATTTTGATTTCCAGAAAAGCTGGATTGTCCGGGTTCAAGCCGGGTGATCCAAAATCGGTCTTCTGTTGGATTTATTTGCACTACGAACTGTCTAGGTTCAAACCGGACAATCCAAAAATAGGCTTCTGTCTGATTTTATTTACATATCAGACTATCTAGGTTAGAGCCAGACAATCTGAAAATATGTTTATGTTCGATTTATTTTTCAAGTCGGATTGTCCGAACTCTGACCGGACCATCCAAAAATTGCTCTCTGTTTGATTTTTATTCCGTGGCCCAGACCGCCCGGATCTTGGTCGGACTATCCGAAAACACTCTTCTGTTTGACCTCACTTTTGGCCCAGAATGTCCGGATTTCAGCTAGACTATCCGAAACATCTGTTCTATTTCGATTTTATTTGGTCCGAATCATCCGATTAAGCCCGGACTGTCTGAATGAATAGTGCATGATTTTTTACCTTAATAGATAGATTTGGTGCAGGGGTATAAATACCCTCCCTCTCTATAATAAGGGGCATGTAATTGCAAACCCTAACAGCCCTGCTATTCTTTCTCCTTCTTCCTTTGTGCGTTGATTCCTTTTTGGATCTTGAGGGAAGAAAAGAGATTTCTCCACACAATCTCCACGTGTTCTCGTTTGATCAATCTCTTGAGAGTTGTGTGGGTGTGTGCTTGTTGTTCTTCGCTGTTTCTTGAGCACACGACATCAGATCATGTCAATGGGTCTATTACTCTTGGAGATCGAGGCCTCCTAGACGGCTAGGCATTGATCCGCGAGCACCCAAGGCGTGTGGGTGACCAGAGAGTTTGTACAAAGCTTCACCTCGGCTTCAAAGAGGTAACATAGTGAAAAACCAAGGCTTACAGAGATGAGCGCTTGGTGAGGATTAGGGTTGAAAGAAACCCAACCCTTTAGGGTTTCCTCAACGGAGACATAGGATCGAAGGATCTGAACTTCGAGAAAAAATCATTGTGTCCATTATTGTTCTTGCTAGTCGCATTTACTATTGATCTATTTGTTCTCTAGCAAGTTAATTGAATTCATGCTTGTTAAGATCATTGGATAGATTATTTTTCACATTAGTTTATGTTTCAGATCTGTTGTACCCGGACCATCCGGTTATACTTGGATAGTCCGGACCTTGGATAGTTTTTAATTTCATCAGGCTCCCGGAGTATCCGACTAAAGTTCGGATAGTCTGGGTCCTGGAAGTTTAAACTAACCAGTTTTTATTGAGAATTTTAGATTACCTATTCACCCCCTCTCTAGGCAACTTTCAAAACCAACCCATTCATTACGAGAGATTTGATGATTTGAAACCATTAAAAATAGTTTTGATTTTTTATCATCCTAAGTCACACGTCGTCAACACCATTAATAATTTGACACTATTAGCTTGGTACATGCATTTCTACATTTTCTGAATGTGCAAATTAGGTGGCTTTAGGTTGCTCTAATCAGATCAAAAGAGATCTTACCAAATATATGTTCTATCAGGAAGCAAATAAATATTTTGGATCATAACCTCTCTCACAAATTCATTGGAAGTCTGATGACTCATATTTTTGGGCTAGTCTTATGAAGGTTAAACGAGATTTTATCTGTTTTAGATCTTTCATAATAAAAGATGAATCCCAAATAAGGTTTTGGGAGGACATTTGGTTGGGAAATACAACCCTAAAGGAACATTTTTTTTGCCTTTATAACATAGTTAGGCATAAACAGGCAACAGTCTCAGAAGTCTTTCAAAACAATTGACTAGTTTTTTCTTGGAGAAGGAAGCTAGTCGGTTCGAAATTAGTAGCGTGGAATAATTTACTTCCACGTATTGCTAACATTGTTCTAACTCAAGAGCAAGATGAATTCTGATGGAACTTAACCCCAAATGGGTTGTTTTCAGGAAATCCCATTACCATGCTCTTGTGCATACTGATATCCCTAATCTAAACAAATGTCTTTGGAAACTAAAAATACCACTGAAGGTCAAAATTTTCATTTGGTATTTATGTCGTGGGGTGGTGTTAACAAAGGATAACTTAGCTAAACAGAATTGGAATGACAATCAGACTTGTTATTTTTGTCACAAAAATGAGACAATTAAACATCTCTTCTTTGAATGTCGCTTAGCCAATTCGGTTTGGTCAGTTATCCAAGTGGTGACTGGACTCGCTCCACCACTTAATGTTGCACATTTGTTTGACAGATGGCTTAGGGGAATTCCAAATAATTTGAAAATGAATGTCCTGCTAGGAGCGGCAACAACATGTTGGTCGATTTGGTTATACAGGAATGCTATGGTTTTTGACAAAAGAATTATATCTTTTCCTTTGCAGGTTATATACCTAATAATCCATCGGCTTCATTCCTGGGTAAATATTGTGCTAAAAACATGTTCCATTACCAGCAGTTGCATTGAATATATTGTGCTCTGGAAGTTCTCTATTTACTGGCTTACAATTTTTATGTAGAATATACTGCTGTAGAAATAAACTAAAGGCCGCTTTGCTTCAAATGGATAAATGTATATATACTTATACTTAGTAATTAGATCAACATTACACCATTTTTTTCTTTATTCCTCGCTGACAGTGAGCAAATCAGGAGAAACGATCTAGCCGAGATTTTGCTTTCCTGCATGAGGAAATCATGCTAGAATCTTGACAAATAGAAAGAAGAGTAAACAAGTTGCTAATTTATTGATACTTTTGTAACTTTGACCTTTTTTGTTGTCACCATATAAACTGCTTACTATGAATAGATCATCAATGCAAACTATCATCTACATTTAAGGTATTCTCTTGTGGCTCATGTCATATGTTCTTGTGCCCATGAGTTAACAAAATGATGACTTGCATGAGACCCTATCCTTCAGTACACCCCAACAATGGATGGGTACAATAGACTTTGGTTTGGTGTTTTAACATTTAGGTTGTTCTTACCACATAACTCAAAATTTTCCAGGTTGTACATATATGTATTCTGATCATTAACTGACTTCTCATACATAAAAGATGTGCCTATTTTGACAGTTAAAACAAGTAACAAGTCCTCTGAAATACCAATGATCAAGAAGATGCTTTAACCAATATTAAAACCTGCTCCCCTTTGCTCTCTTCTGATCATTAACTGACTTCTCATACATAAAAGATGTGCCTATTTTGACAGTTAAAACAAGTCAACAAGTCCCCTTTGCATCCCTTTGATATACCCAAGAACTTCATTACGACATGGATAATTTGTCTCGCGGTCAACGATCTATTAATCAAGCTCCCCCAGAGTCCGAAGTAAGGAAAACAAGGATGGTAGATATTAAGTATCCATTGAGGCAATCATGTGTATATATTGAAGTTCTCTGTCATGCCCAAACCTGCATTTCAAACTAAGTATTGTAATTCCTTTCATGGAAAATAAAACAGTACCCCAGCCCTGCTTCACTATTGACTATAAAAGTTCTCTTGTCAGATAATTGTTAAAAATGCAGATGATGATTTCAAGAAATACCACTTAAGAATAACTAATAACTGAGCACAATAGAAACTGATTGCAAATGATTTGGCATGCAATTATTACTTCTAATAAGTAAACGGATAATAATTAAGGATGAACTGCATACTTTTAACAAAATCAATCCCTCTTGCAAGGCTTTCCAATCTACAATAGAACTGCTGATAAATTCAGCATTTTCCTCCAAGAACATATCCTCCAATATGCTACAATTGTACTTTGGTGTGGGCAGGTTTATGCCATCTGAAATGTAACAGTGCTGCAGACCTGCTTAAGTGCAACAGCCAACCCAGTAATGGTATGATTATGAGGCCCACCTTGCAGCATTGATCTTGTCCTCAAGATCATACATAACCTATACCATAGAGGGTCATTTGGCCTTTTTATATTTTCAAAAATAGGAGTACTACAACATGAGCTCACAGGCTCGCTGAAAAAGAAGCAGCACCAACACCACCTATGCTACTTTCTAATATTTTGCTCCAGTATACCTTTTTCACTTGCTTGTTTATTTCTTTCACCCCCTTCCTGTAAAAGATCATGGCTCCACGTGGTCCACGGAGTGACTTGTGAGTAGTGGTAGTCATTACATCTGCGTAATCAAAAGAAGATGGAATAACACCAGCTGCAACAAGCCCGCTGATATGTGCCACGTCTGATAGAAGTACTGCCTTCTGCTTGTCACATGTCTGTAGATTGCACAATATAAGTAGACTTATTTGACTGAGTACAGAAGATGACGATTCAATGTGCTCAATTGAGGAGCAAAACTCACCTTCCTTATGCGGGCATAATCATAAAGACGAGCATATGCACTTGCACTAGCAACAATCAACTTTGGCCTAAAAAGAACAGCACTCTTCTCCAGCTGTACAGAAGTAGCAGATCAAGCTTGTCAGCAAAAGGTCTTAACATTATTCAACCAAATTTACACACAAATAAGAAATCTTTGATTGCCCATTTGCATTAGAATAAACATTAACTGCCAAACACACACATGAGAAAAGAAAATAACATTCTAGCAGGCCATAAAATCTACTATTGCTATCAGGAACGCAAGCTGAAAGAACGTTTAAAGGAGAACTAATGCCACTAAATTTATATGTGGATATGCGAGACCGTCAAAACAACAAAAAATTAAGAAACCTACCCTATGACAGTGCTGTTTCAATTTCAAATCCGCAAATTACACCGAGAGATATCAGACTTTGTCCGGCCATTCCCATCGGCATTCGGCACATCCCAAAAACAATGGATAGATACAACCCACCACCCTCAGCACAATCCTGAAGCCACCAGCGGCGAGCATTACCCGAAAACTGCAACTTTTTCTATGCTCCCACTCGCCTGACACCAACCTCCCAACCACAAAGCACGATGCCCAAACGCCAGGAATCGAGATCTCCGCTCACCTACCGCTGACCACTCATGTCGCTGGCTAGCCCTGCAACAGTGAGCTCAAGGCACCGCAACAGTGAGCACAAGGCCGACCTCCATCCCCTCAGGGTAAGTCCTGCACGCCGCAAATAGATTTAGCTTCGATCCTCGTGTGCTTTGTTTCGATTACGAAGGAGGAAGCGTTGCTTCTTCGGCTGGTTCGTGGCGTGGGGCAGGGCGGGGTGAGGCTTGGGGTGGGGGTGGGGCAGCAGGCGGTGCTGGCGC
>KE371962.1:359537-371962 GCA_000418225.1 Zizania latifolia
CGATGTACATCGTCCATGATAAGAGGACTCCCCACATCTCCTGCCTTCATCGGTTCAGTCGGTGAAGGGGGCGTATTAGTCACCTCCCCCACTACAGGCTCAATAGTCGGCTGAGCACCTGTTGGAGGAATAGTCACTGACGCAGGTGCAGTCGACGAACCAGGTGGCCCCGATGTGGCCACGTCAGTGGTCGGGGCAGCCATGTTCACAGTCGAGACAACCATGTCAGTGTAGATCACCATGGCCGTGGTTGGCAGCACCACCTCCGCCGCTGTGTCGACCGGGGTCAGTGCCGGAGGAACAGCCATATCCATATCGACGGAACCGATCGCCGCCCCACCGACGTCGCTGACCGCACCCCTGCTGGTGTCATCGACCGTCGCCCTCACGCTAGAGTCACCGACTGTCGACTGGCTGATGTTGCCGACCACCCCAGAGTCACCAGCCACCACCACGCTAGCATCGTCGACCGCTCCCACAGGCGTAGTGTCATCTCCATCGGGCACCAATGCTGGCATCCTAACAAAATACACCAATTAAGACAACAATTGGACAAATTTGTATCAATATTTTTAGGACAAGAAGAAGTATCAGGCTGACTTCCGGAAGGCACTCATTTTCACCCGTCGGTGCGAGCCGGACGTGCTCCCCAGTGGAGGTGCAGCTCAAGGAGGTGGTGATGGCGATGACGACGATGATGCCACCACCACCGCAGCATCAACGGGGCCTCCCTCAGACGTCTTCGAGTCAACGCCAGCCACTCCCAGAAACGATGATGGCACCTTGGGCTTCCCCTTGGACACCACCGTCGTGCGTGGCTTCTTCGTCGCAGGAGGACAGATCTCCTTGTCCTTCCTCTTTGTCCCGATCAGGCCAACGACCCAATCGATATCCTTCTACTCGACTGCCCAAGGCTGCTCCAGCAATGGCGCCAAGGAGCAGAACGCTTCCCGTCCTTGCATTTCCACACAGTCAAGCCTGGCACCCGGCAGATGATATTGCAAACAACAATCAACCAATAAATACAAATAAAGTCGACTGCAAAAGCCTTATCGCTAGTCGGGGATTGGTGAGTTTGAATGACCTCGGGGCATCTTCATTGCCGATCACCATCTTGGCAGCAAAGAGGTCCTGAACCCGCTCCATAGCCTCCTCCGCGGTCAGCGCCTCTGAGGACTCGCGGGAAGGATCGCCCTGACCCTCATATTCATATCCCGGCCACGTCCGGCTCTTGTAGGGCTGAACACGGTGGATCACAAAATTGAGGGCCACGATGACCCCCGTCAGCTTTTGCTCCTAAAGCTTGGCGATCTCTCGGACGAGCTCGTCCACCGGACCCTGGTCGACCGAGCGGCAATGGTCCGACCAGGTCTGTGCTGCAGCAGGAAGACGATCAGTCTCTAGAAAGAGAGCTAGCTCGTGGTTCCTCGACATTTGTTCCGAATGGGAATCCACGTCATCATCAGCACCGGTTCACCTCCCCCAAAGGGCTCCATCTGACTGTTGAAAATAAATTAGACAGTCAAAAAAGGGAGGCGAACCGACGCCCACGCTCCAACAGACATCTATCCACCAAATCTCTTAGGGGCTCGCACGCCCCCCAACTTCAACGGACGCCTACTCGCCAAAACGTCAAAGACTTGGACGTCCCTCAACTCCAACAGACATCTGATCGCCAGAACGCCAGGACGCACGAACGCCCCTCGACTCCAACGGACACCCCTTGACTCCGACTGACGCCTATTCACCAGAACACCTGAGGGCGCAGACGCCCCTTGACTCTAGCGGACGCCTGATCACCAAAACACCCGGGGGCTTGGATGCTCCTCGCCACAACAAACGTCTGACTGCCTAAAGGCCCAAGAGTTCAAGTACTCCTAGCCTCAACAACACCATAAATGACTTATATCATTAAGTCACCCAAGATTTTAGACCCTGAAACCTGTTCTTCTAACAAACTCCAAGTTCGGGGGCTACACCCGGCAGGTGCACCTAATCAGTGCCCCTATTAGGTAAATAAAAAGAAATCCATCAGAAAGTTTGTCTTGGTGCTCCTTATGGCTTCTCGACTCCATTCGAACGAACATCGCCTCTCTGCCGCAAAGAGCTCGGAGGCTCTTATCGGGGATATGACCTCGGGGTACTTTCCGAGAGCATTTAAGGTGATCGGATGGAACATGGGGTCAGGAAGACAAGGCATTAAAGACGACCTAGAAGGGGTCAGACCAGTGTGTATCCCAGAAACAGTCAGCCATATGGAGGAGTCCCGAGTCTGGCACCCGGAGGGACACCCCGACTGCAAGGACTCGATAGGCCAGTTCAACGGTCGGTCCACGCCATCAATAATAATAAACTCCAGGACGTAACTGTCAAATTAATATAGTGAATAATGCTGTAATTATCAACTCACGATCCCTGGTGATTTAACTGATGTAAAGGGAATTAATGGAGCTGTTAATGCCTAAACGGTAACCCCCCAATCCCTGCGATATATAAAGGAATCGAGGGTACCTCTCATAGGCTAGGCGGACAGATATGCGTAGAAGCTTAAGACCATTTCAGGCTCTTTAGCTCATATTCTAACACACAGTTCTAGGGTTATTATCTTTCGAGAGGCCCAAACCTGTCTAAATCTTTCTGTCTCGTATTCTTAGAGGCAACCATAGAATTCTGAACACAGTGACCCCCTTATACCTAATCAAAACACCTCTGTGGGTTACCCCATTGAGGACTGTCATACTTACGCGATGACACGAGCCATCTTCGTTTCTTCCCAGGTGAAAGCAGACCGAAATCTAGAGTGGGTAATCAGTTTTTTGGTTTTTTAATAAATTTAGCTTGTAGAAAATACAAACCGAATAGTGGTATAAAATAGTAAAAGCCAAAATAATTTTGTTTGGTTTTAGTTTGATTTTTTTGGTTTTAATCGAGTATGTTATGACCGGTCTTCTTTCAAATCATTATTTGGTAAGCTAAATAAAATTAAAAATTCATCACATTTCAATATATCAACTTATCAAGACATATCCATTAGAAATTTTAACTTTTTGATTTTTAGATAAAATTAAAATTATATCATAATTCAATATATCAACTTATGAAAACATGAACATTACAAATTCTAAAATATTTGGTTTTTTCAGTTGTTTGGTTTTTTAAGTCAGGAAACGAACCAAAGACTGAAAACTGAATTTCTTTAAAATAAAAACCAAATCTTTAAAAAACAAGCGGGCTTAAAATTTGGTGCGGTTCAGTTTGATTCTCAGTTAATTTTTGCACACCACTAATAAGGTGTAAAGAAGCGGCAATCACCATGCAAAATGAGGAAGAAGGACGATGCAGGTTGGAAGATCATGGAAGCTAGATTGATGGGGAAGACGACAAGCAAAGTGAGAGGGACGGTAGGGTTAAACGGCCACCTGATTCAAATAATCTCATGTAAATAGAATATATATAGGACAAGTAGGGAGAATATGGTAGCTTTCCTACCTTATCGAAATGGTTTATGAAGGTTATATAGGTTTATATTCTTTTAGAAAGAGTAATATACTATCTTTCTGTTTATATTGATATAGCCGATAAGAGTAATATGATATCTCGAATAGGCTAGTTATCTATTACAAGTCTAGATCACTTGATGTCTCGATGTAAGACTATGATATAGACTGAGAAGTCTCTACAGACCTCTTGGCTTCACTTTATATATGAGTCGGATTTTACAATGACTAAATCAGTTAAAGTATCTATAAACTGTAGCAGATAACTCATGTATTGTATAAGATTTGGCAATCTATATGATTATATCTCCTGGCAAATCTTTTAACTAGTAACTTATAGATATACTATAAAGAACAATAATATAAATAGCTATAAATGGACTATGTTGATATTTTCTACCGGCCTAATAAGGTTATTGAATTAATATTAATTGTTTTTTATTAATTTGGTGACTAGAACACTCCTTGTATTCCTAATGTTCCATCTCTAGTGTGCACCTAGTGATTAATAAGTACCAACAGATCACAGATGCACTAAATTAATGCATTCTACCTTATATTTTCATACTTGTGTTAAGAAGAGTGTTAGAGTTTAGAGTGAATTGCTTCATATTTTTCCAACTGCTTAAGTTTTTATATTAATATATCAGTGCATGTAACTTAAAATAAAGGACGTAGATCCGAGTTTCGAGTGTCATTGAACCATCCAGTCACACTTAAGAAAACATGCAAATTTTCAATGTCACATAAGAAATTATAACTTGTATAATTAATTAGTATAGAACACTCAAACGTACGTGCTTTTACCTATTCCAGGCACCAGGGCTGATTTCATAAAGTTGATCCGTTCTTAGTACTTGAGTCATATGTCGCCTTGAATGTAAGGAATGGTAGTGTGACCGTTGACATGTTCAAAGTCAACACGAGCTTGAAAACGAACCCGTGTGCCACGCAGAGGATGAGACATTTTCAATCTGTGTTACTGTCTAGGATCGATTGTGTTCTAACCAATAGGATGAGACCTTTTCAATAACTAGTGAAAAAAAACACATGTTACAAATATATCATTACGATTTTTATGGTTTAAAAATATATTATTGACGTGTCACTAACTGAGGACTACCAGAGTCTTTAATAATAATATTTTCAAATTCTTAAAAATTATAATGGCACGTAAGAATTTATTTTCTAAAAAGAACCATGTGAATCTACGAGTACCGGTGAAATTTTTGACCCCCTAGAGCACAACGACAATGATGATGACGAAAACAAAGACAACGCACGACGTGAACAAAGTAAGTACCCCGTGGGTGAATGTTTCTCAGTTTTGATTGAATACGCACACTTTGACTATTAATTTTATAGATAGGTTAAAGCAAATAACTCTAAATTTAGATGATAATTCTATTGGTACAATATTTATACTGTATTATTTAATTTTATAAAAATAATGTTAATCAAATCACAGTTATTTAAGGTCAAACCTACAAGTACCTTTTTTGTTAAAAAGAATTCAATTATATTCCTTCAATTTTGTATAAGGCTTTATTTCTATTATCTTCTTACACACAATCGGTTAACAAAGCAAGAAATTATATTACTTTAATATTTTTACATATACTATTTCCTTATTAATAAAAGATATTTTATTATTTGATTCCATAAAATATTTATGGGATTGTCCGATTATTTTTTTAACGGAGGGAATAATTTAAAATAAAGTAGCTAGTCCGTACTAGAACGCACCGCCGTGTGGTCCCGGGAGGGCACAGCGTCGCATGATGACACGGCACGGCAACACGCTCGTGCGTGCGCGCCGGCGCGCGCCTCGACACGGAACGCAGCGGCCGTACCGTACCGCACCGCACCGCACGGGCACGGACGGGCAAGGGAAGGCAGCCGTGACTGGCGCACTGCAGGCGGGACCCACGCGTCAGCTTCCAGTACGTGTCGACCCCGGAACAGCTGGCTGGCCGGGACGAAGGATTCGCGCGGCGGAATGATTGAGCGATGCGTCGACGATGACTGATTTCACCAGTGCGTGCGAATGCGACGGTGAAAAGACTCGTCGTACCGTACCTGACCCTGCATGTGAGGCCCACATCTGGCACGATCTACAGAATTTCTGTGGGCGAACAACGGGCAAACTTGCAACTTTTTTTAGCTGTAGTTCCAAATCTATTTTAAAGGCCGATTGATATAGAATCTAGTTTTAATAAATCATATAAGTAGATTCATGGATGGATCAAGAGTATTTAGTTGAGTAATCTAGTTTTCTTTTAGACTAAAAATAAAAGTTCAGACTATTTTATTATATTATACAAACTCTATATCTAATATGAATATCAGAGTTAGAGTTATACAAAACAGACTTTAAATCTGAAGGTTGGATGATAAAACAAAATGATTAAATTTTTATTTTTCTATAAAATAAAAAAAAACTAGATTATTTAACTAAATACATTTAGTCCATACATAGCTTTAGATTCAAAAAAATATAAACTAGATTTAACTGGCCAAAAATATTAAATCTAAAACCATGTCAAACAAGATCTTAAAATAGTTTAAGATTTGAAGGCAGCGAGAATATGAAGATGAATTATAAAGTGTTTAGTTTTATAACCATGAAAATATGTTTTTTTTGGGGGAAACTGGATATTTCAGAGTAGTTGCAGCTCCTGTGTGAACAGGACGAATGTAAAGGCAGACGTCCTGTTCCATAATTATTGAGTTAGGTTTGCGAGATATTCATACAATACTATGAGAATGTTAAGCTCGTTTTTAGGATCACATTGTGAACAGCAGCTAGGCAGCTAATCATCACCCGATCGATTAGAAAAGCGCTTTTGATAAAGAACACATTAAGATAATCTAATCGTCTCTGGGCACCGCACATAATTCACAGATCGATTATGGACGACGACTCCATCGTCTACTCTTCTACTTGCCGTCGTCTCCAACCGCCACACACTTGCATTTAAACACCGAAAGTTGTCTGCTTGCCACGAAACTCCCCAGCGATTTGGTGGTTCGGTTGGACAATCGGCGGCGAGGGGGCGAACACAAGTCTAGCTGCCTAGGAAAGTTAGACGTGTGAGGTGTCATACGCTTGTCTTTACAACTCTGTTAAGATTTATTGAAATTTTCAAGATCTTATATTGATTAGCTAAGTTTAGGCCTCCTACGTAATTTATAGTTAGCTTAATTATGATTTAATAAGTCATAAGCTTAAATCTTATTGGTGGAAAAAACTTATATTTTGAGGTTTCTCCAACTTACTTGGATTTCTATTTTATCTAATATAAAAAATAAGTGCATAGTAGTATAGTATTTTTATTATATTACACAGACAATAAAAAATATTTTATAAACAGTTTAGAACATGTTATCGATCTTCTTAGAAAACTTTTATGTGCATCAGCTTATTTAGATTGCTAAGTTTAATTTAGCTTGTAGATAAGACAAAACAATTTAGAAGAGGAGCTCAAGCCCTACTGCTAGAAATAGACAGGATGTGGTTCCGTCCGTGGGCGGCGCTGCAACCTCTCCGGCGAGGCCACCGTCGCCAAGCACAGGGGTAGCCAGAAGGCGGCTCCGGCCCATGAGATAAGCCGTGACACCCTTGGCCTGCTTCGGCCTCGGCCCTGGTGTGTACGCGGCAATAGTAGTTCGTCGTGACGAGGATCGCAAGATCGAATCGAGACTCTATGCCAGTTGCCAAAGGTGAGAAAAGGCAGTGCCGCACGTCGCCGCCGCGAGCGTGTTGTCCTTGACAAGGGTAGGAAAAAGTGGAAGCTCCTGCTCCTGGCTCGGATTGGTTCCAACTCGTAGTCATAACGAACTAATTAAGGTCTTAGCTCATTTGCTTAATTAGTTAGATCGAGAGATAGCTTTATTAATTTATTATTTATGCTTGTTAATTGTAAATAATCTATAAATACACCATATTTATATTTCTACGTACTTACTGATTTTAAATTAGTTAATGTTTATTATTTTATTTGTACAAGACAAATTGATAGATATTAATTTATAAAAATAATATAAATGTCCTAAATTTCATTATAGAGCTAACTAGCTTAATGAGCAGTCCCCTAAAATGATCAAGCTCAATAACAAACCGAGCTAAACTATCCATTAACACCCTTCACTACAGAAAATAGGGAAATTACCGAGTGCATGAGGGTTTGTCGAGTGTATTTTCTCAAGTACTCGGCAAAGAGGATTGTTCGTCGAGTACCAACCAAAAACAGGATTTCCCATAGTTCTTAACCGTTAAGATAACGGATTTAACGATCCGAGCTGACTATTTATCCGTTATGATCGTCATTGGTGCCGCCCCTCATCATCGTCGCGCATGTTTGCATCGGCCACAACTCTTGATGCGACGCGCGCGTGTAACGTTAGGTGGCGTTTGGTTCCGGGGACGAGATGAGATGGGACGGGACGGTCCTGTTTTTTATGGTGTTTGGTTTAGAGTCAGGTGGAACGGAGTCGTCCCACCAGAGAATATTTCTCTAATATTTGGGATGAGCTTGTCTCAAAAAAAGACGGACGAGCTCGTCCCACCTCTCGCGCGAAGGTTCTAGGGTGGGCCAGAGGTTCCGAGGCTGGCTGGAGGTTCTAGGGCAGAAGCTCCAGGGACGGGCCAAAGGTTTCGAGGCGGGCCGGAGGTTTCGAGGCTGGGCAGAGGTTTTGGGGCGGGGTCCCATTTCTCTCAACCCACCAACCAAACACGAAACTAGAACATTCATTCCTCGCAACCAAACACGAAATAAGATAATCCCATCTAAAAAAACTAGAACAGAAACATTCTATCTCATCTTATCTCTAAACCATACGGAACCTCAATGACGTGTGCCAAACGCGCAGTGGATTCGCATGGAACACCCCGCAAAAAAACTCAAAAAAGGCTAGAGAGGGACGGTGGGTTAACTGGGCCAACGCGTCCATCTCCTCCAGTCGGCAGGGCCCAAATGGCCACAAAGTGACCGAGAATTGAAGTGGTTCTCTCTTTCGCATCTTTTATTCTTTTTTTTCTAGTTGTTTCCTGCCCTTTTTTGTCCCGCCTTTATTTTTGGGAAATTTCACTATACGCTTAAATAAATAAGTGTTGAAAATTCATATTAGATTTGTATTTATATTTTTTGAAAATCAATTATTAATGTCCATTAAATAGTTGTTTTATTTTGAAAGATTTAGTAACAAGATTTCGCTTCTACCGATTCAAGAGAAGAGATCGGTCAAAAAAATGATGTTGTGTGAATCGTGTAACCTATAATATATTATAATATTGTAGTCGGTTATTACATTATATAATTTTTTATTTAATTCTAATTTTAAAGAAATTAATGTGTCAAGTTTATTTTTAAAAACCTTTCAGAAAGTAAAAGGTGTATCATAAAATCCCTTATTTTTGTCTCCTTGTCACCTTGCTCTGGCAGGAGATTGGATAAGGAAACGAAGATTTGCTACATCTCCACATTATTTAACCTCACACGGTTATATAATAATGTTGCTGTCTGCAGAGAGAAAGAAATGGCCCGTGATGTGCATGCAAGTGAACGAGATTCATGCGCGTCTTAAATTAAACTAAGCCTGCACTTATCTATGCAAATACTATATCCGCACGAGTGGTATAGTACTAGCGATCTCTTTAAATTAAATTGGTCTTTTCTCATACTCACCTCTACTATAACGCTATGGTAAAAATTAAAAAATAATAATATTTTAAACTTGAAGCGAATAATAGAATAAATTAAGATTTATACTAAAAGAGACAATAGAGTAAATAAAGACATGTCATAGAAGTTATCTTTTCTTGTAACCAAAAAAGAAGAGGTCAAAAAATCTTGTGTGGAAGCTACCAGTATTTTTCCATTCTTAGGGGTACACAAATTATTCTGAACCTGCAAAAATAGTGATGATTTTGATTAAAAACTACCAAAATAGTGTTAGCACATCAAAAATAAAATATGCTCAACAATAGAAAATAAGAGTTAGTAAATGCTATTGCTACCCCCATGAGCATAACTGCTTCAGTGCGAGCTTCCTCTGTTGAGGGACATGCAAGTTCATCTCATCGCCATCAAAATCTGTTGGGTTACAAACAGACTCATTAAATCTCAGCGTTCTCCAGGGCATTATCCTTGCCTGTGTTTAAATATAAAAAGCAAGGAACCAACATGAGGCCAACATTTTAAGATAGCAACTATAATATAATATTAATTTATACCCTGTGTGATATGATTGACATTCTATACAAACTCGGTTGTCTATTGAAGAGGAAAATGTCTCCATCTTCTAATTTCTAAATGTCTTTCAATTACATAGCCATACTTCAAATCCTGGGCAGCAATCCTTCTGTCGCAATACTTTAAGTGCCTAAAATGTAGTATGGAACTAAGTATGAGAACTGAATTGATCATGATTCAACACTTCTAGCAAAACTATAACTTACAGCTTTGTTCCATCTGGCTGTATGATAAAATTTGTTCCATCTGACAGTACGTAGCTTCTCTATGTTATAGTATGAAACCCTTTCATGATAAGTTAAAATTCGAGCCATCAGGATAGGAATAGCCACCTGAAGGGTTAATTGATGATGACATAAAAATCGATACAAGAATGAACATAAAAAACATCAAAGATGGACAAGCACCTCTGTTATTCTCAAATTTAGATCAGGAGAAATGACTGTCCTTCCAGTGTACTCCGTACGTTTTCCAGACAAGTTGCCACAAAATCGGCATGTCTTCCCCCTGAGTTAAATATTTAGTTAGCTAGATAGAAAGAAACATTTATCAACATGATAAAGCACCAGCCCACATAGGCATCCTGCATGGCTGCATATCCATGGAAAGCTGTGATTGAAAATACTACATTATAACCAATCTAATAATTCAGCTATTAGTTTGGGCATTACATGAATATATAGGACAATCTAGTTTCTAAAATGCAGTCTAAAGGGAATTCTAAAAATATAGAAGTAGTTCCACAAAGAGAAAAAAAGCAAAATTAATTAAAAAAAACAAATGAAATTCTTTGAGCATCTTACAAAGCACTTCATGAACTGGCCACCATTTTGAAGGGTCTCCTTAAGGATGGAATTTGTATTAGCAATACTCTTCAATATGGTAGTAATGCTATCTTCATTGCTGTGAGAAGCAAGACAATTCATAGCATTACAAGGGCATGTAGCTTTGCTGAATCACCATTTGACATGATACAAATTACAGAACACTAAAACCATAACTCAGTGGCCTTCCTATGGAACAAATGAAACCCCATTTGTTGGTAGCTGCCCTCAATGAGAAACGAATAGTGTAACGTGCATTACCATCCATGTGTCGAGCAATCCATTAGGCACTGGCCTCATGTCCTGGTCATAGATCCAGCTGTTCCAGACCTGCGCCTCCGTGGACTGGCATACCTCGTTGCTCGAGAACATGCTAAATCGGATGCTCTTTCTGAAACGGAGTTCCAATCGAAGAGAAAACAAAGTCAGTGGACAATCGCAGCGCGGCGATGTTGACAAATGCTACGCCGACAAGCACTTACTTCCTCCGCGTGCCAACATCCTCTATGAAGGGCTCCTTCGTGCACCGCAGCCTCTCCTCCAGCCACGCCATCTCCCCAGAATGGCTCTGCTCAAATGGATTTGATAATTCTACTCTAGTTTATTGTGTTTTTCATTTCAAGTGTGTCATGTTGATAGCATCTTACTCATTTGATAATTTCACTTGTTTTCATGTAGAAGGCATCTTACTAATTAAAGGGAGTTAGCCATTTTTATTTTTTTCCTAAATAAATGATGTAAAGTGTGTATGTGTAGATCCATACCTTCTACACATTTTGAGCCAACATCATCCAAATCTCTACGAGCATCATATTTCAAACCTGAATCAATGGAAATCCACCTGAATAAAAGCGACCAACATGAGTACAAACAAATTAAATGATTATGTCTTTTTATCAGATATGTTATTGCATATGTTCTTACAATGCCTTGTGCCTTCCCTGTTTCTAATTTTTCCAGATCAATCCAGCAATAGTATGGCCTTTACCAACACCAGCTCCATCACTAATAAAGAAACCTGCTCTAGCACCAGTAGGCAGATGATGAAGGTCTCTCTGCATACAAGAATCTATACTTACAAGCAGTGATATATATATATATATATATATAATTAAAAATAAGGAAATGCCAACAATGGGAAGATAACTAACCTAACAAGCATACACCATCGTTTCAATTTGTAAGCAAGACAACACCTAGGTCTCATCCAATTCGTCCATAATAGTTAAAATTTGTGTTCAAGAACTTAACGGACAAAGTTTCAATCCTACCGCCACAAGGAAAAAGGTAAATTTTCCCACTTTCAGTACCTACCGTATATAGTGATCAAGAGCAATACTTTGGCTGAGAACACTTGCAATTATGCA
Organism: Zizania latifolia; assembly: GCA_000418225.1. Taxonomy (NCBI): domain Eukaryota; kingdom Viridiplantae; phylum Streptophyta; class Magnoliopsida; order Poales; family Poaceae; genus Zizania; species Zizania latifolia. The sequence goes on from KE371962.1 coordinate 371,480, forward strand.
AATTCCATTTGTATCTAAACTTTTAAGAACTATATAATCAAGACCTCATTTCATCCGTGTGTGAGGAATGGCTTCTCAACTAAATTTGAAAAAGGATTGTAGAGGGAACACAACCTGAGTTGGGAACTCTGATCGCACAAGCCCATGTTGATCGTGCACAACATCAAAGCTGAAACAGACAATAAATCGTTGAGAAAAAATAGACCATATAATGGCATGAAATAAGGATGTGCCCAATGCCTGCCGTGGGGAACTTTTACCTCAAGCATGGCCAACCAATGTTAATCCCTCAGAGATAGTTGTTAGCCTCAGGATCAAACTGGAGCTCCTCCCCCTCTTCTAGTGCATCCACACCAGGTTGCCATACCTGAAAAGAGGCACCAGCTGGGAAAGTGTTTTTCTTTTAAGAACAGCTAAGACCCAGTATACCGTCCTAACCACATCCGGACGGTACAGTTTAATAAGAGCCCATCTCACGTACTC
>KE371962.1:397530-412503 GCA_000418225.1 Zizania latifolia
TCACGTTTGCAGTGACATCGATCGATCGATCCAGTCCAGAAGGTCGACCATATGTTGTTGATCACGAGTTTGATCAGAACTGGCCTGCAACAACTAGCTTCTTCAGGCAAATTATAGATGCGATTGAGTCTAAACATTTGTCCAAATCACGATTTACACTTACGATAACTTTTGACCATCCCACTTTATAATAGTATATAGAAACCGGTTCGGTAACACTACTAAATCTGACTGATTTCAACGATAATTAATCTTAATCGGTTTTCTAATCTATAGTTCTAATATATTTCTCAATTAGGGTTTAGAAAAACACAATAAGCCGATCTACGATTACCACGGTTTTAACCATCTCATTAAAAAACAATTTATATAAATTAGAAACCGGTTTGATAACTACCGAACCTGACCGATTTTGACGATAATTAATCTCAACCGGTTTTCTAAACTCTAGTCATAATCTATGTTTGAATCAAGGTATAGAAAAACACAATAAACCAATATACGATATGATTACCACGGTTTTTAACCATCTCATTTAAAAAACACAATAAACTGATTCCAACCGATTTTGCAAATATGGTCCCGATCCTAGCCCAGATATGTATGAAAAGCAACAACTACAAAGAGAAATACTACTTCGGGCGTGCATCATCTCGTCAATATCTCAGTCAACTGAGATTATTGTCGTCACCGAAAACGTACGTATTTGCAGTCCATGTATTTCACGGCGTACTTACTGCATTGCTAGCTGCAACCACTTACGCTGATAGATAGATAGATCAGCACGTACGTACGCTACCATCTCTGCCGATCAAGCAGCGGTTGAGAGGTCACCGTTGGTTTCTGGGACGAAAGCAACACGCACGGATTCGCAACTTGTTCGTGTCACTGGCAGCACGAGATACTACGACCACCGCTGCTACTACTGCTTGTCGCGGACGGACGTATGCATCCATGTCACCGCCGGTGCCAACCGTGACTCGAGCACGCACACTTGTACGCGCCTTCTCCCTTTGCAAAGTATTCAACTCCAAAGTTGAGCTTAAGGCTCTATTTGGTAAGAATTTTTGGAGCTGGTTATATAAAGAATCTATCCTCATCAAACGCAGAAGTGATTTAGGTTGGATTTTTTTAAAATAATTGATTCTATTTTTTTTGTGAGAGAGAATCACATAAAATCTTGTTTATCATGAGAATCAAATTAACAAAAATTAAAAATACCACAACGGTTTAATAAAATATTTATAAATGATTGAAGTATAGTACCACATAATAGAAATAATATGATTCATAGATTATATTATTTCTTTATTTTTATTCATATAGTGTTAGATACAAATATTTCACATATGTATCTGATTTATCATTTTGAAGGAGAATTAAAAAAAATCAAAATATGCAGAATCATAATTCAAATCTATGCCAAACGGGCCAAAGTTGAACCCATCGTTACTAGATTTTTATTTTTAGAACAAAACAGATTGATCAACTGTAGAAGATAAAAAGAAAATACAAAAATATATTTTACTAGATTTATAAGTTATAACTCTATATTTATACTAATGCTTTATTTAGGGTGTTCTAAGATTTGAAAAAAAATCAGACGATATTTAAATACTCAGTGAAAAATGTTTTATCACGTTGTAAAAAAATGATTTAAGCAGATGCAACATTCGACAATGATATTTATAATGCAAAGAAACAACTATATGCAGTATCCTTGTTATTATATTTTAGTAGTTAAAAGTTGATATTTCATAAGTGGTTATAAAATATTTTAACTTAAAGTTCACCGTGTTTCATTTTATTTATTTTACTGAAATATTTTTTATCAATTGATAAAATATTGCTAGGTGTTGAAATATTGAGTTTATGGACGATTTTTTCAAATCTTACGTCCCTACTAGCGTAGTTTCGTCCTTATATTTATTTTAGATTTAAACTCTGTAAGACAAAACAGACGCTACAATCCAATTGTGCACACAGTACACACTCACGTCGGTCGAGCACAGTATGCTAGATAGCCGAGTCAACATGTTGCTGTCTCTGCTTCACGAGAGGCAGCTGCCCATCTGGCTCTCTGCTGGTTCAGAAAGAAACGGTCCACTGTCTCAACTCTCACGATCTGACCGTCCTAGACCGACGGGGCAAGGCGATCCGCCGGTCAACGCCATAAATGCGTGTGATCGATAGAGGCAGCTACTCCATCGATATATATGGTCAACGTACCTCCAAAATATGTACTCTCCCATCAAGAAATGCATGGCGTGTATATATTTGAAAAAAATAATTTTTTATCTTTAATTAATATTTAAACTAAAATCTTATATTTTTTGTTATGACGTTGAATTCATATATATTAAAATATTATGAATATAACACTATCTTTATTCTAAAATACAAGACATATAAGTCTTTTACACAGGTTTTGAACTAAAACATTGATCATTATATATTTTCACTACATATCATCACTAACTATTAAGATTATAATATATTAATTTTTTAAATATCAATCTAATTATATGAAATGTATAACACTAAACCTAAATATTTTTCGCTTAATTATTAGTCAAAAATTATAAATATTGATTTTTCTATAAATATTATCATCTTATATTTATAACAAATATAATATTAATTTTACAGTTACAATGATAATTATATAAAAGAAATCACCAATCAAAATTATACGTAAAAAACACTAGGCTAAAAGCTTATAAGGCCGATCGATTCGTGCCTGTTCCGGTGGCTAGCAAGAGGTGACAGGTGAGCCGTAATGGCGTTTGTACGGTTCTCTTCTACGTGCCGGCAGCAAATGGGCTACGCTACGCTGTACAGAACTACAGATGGCCGGTGCTTGTTGGGCCACTAGAATGAGCAGATGTGGCCTGGTTTGTAGCCGTGTTAGAGTTCTGCACGATCTACTTCTGAATTCTGATCAACAATTCAACATGTGTTCAAGCATTTGATTCAGAGGCAATTACATTCAAGGATGAGATGTTGTGGGCTTCACGCCGCTTACGGCCGGTGGCATAAATGTTAGACGGGCTCGTGCTGTTTTGAGGACCATAATTTCCGGCCCATATACATGGAAAGACCGGGAGTTGAGTTCGAAATAGCGGCACATTTACCAACAGCGAAATCCCCTGCTTCAAATGATGCAGAGTTGACTGTTGAGGTTGAAAACGCACAACTAGTGATGAAAACCGAAACGGAGATGTTATTCGAAAATAGAAGCAGAATATCCTAGAGCAGAAATAAAAAATGATTTTTTTCTTATTTGGATGGAAGTGAACATTGATTTTCGATGGAAACAGATAAGAAAATGGATATTACACATAATAAATGTGAAAAGTTTTCGTTACCATGCTTTACTTGCATATTATATAAAACTTTGAACTATTTTCTATTCATTAAATATTAAAGCATGTGAGTTGGACTACTATGTAATTGATGTCTGAAAAGTAACTAAAAATTACGTGTTTATTCAAACTGAAGCATTCTATCAAGACTATTTTTGTACTTTATGATACATGCCTATTATTTATCAATATGTAGTAATATTTGGATACTCTTATAAACTAAACCTCATTATTAATTTTGTTGTGTTTTTGCACGTTATTGAATTTATATTTATGTGTGCTACTTTTTTTATTTATATTTGTTTTTGATACTATTTGCTTTTATATTCGTTTACGGTATATCTAAGTCTGTTCCATTTCTATTAAAAATATATAATAAAAGTATACATAAGTACATAACACTTATTTCCGATGTTTTCGTCCCTCCCCACAATCGTATCGAGCATGTTATTATTATTTTTCAAGATTGCAATCTGTCCGACTGATTTATAGAAGCTCTATTTCGTTCGAAAGGAAAAAAAAAATCAAAGTGCCTTTTCTGCTCGCACTCCTAGTAAAGGTCGCCAACTGAATCTGACAACATTTTCCGGCTAAACTCCGCCCATCCGATCCCGCCTCATGTGTGCGCACTCGGAATGGCGCACCCATCGAGCGGAGTGGCCGCGAGCCCGCGACGACGCGAAAGCACACGCACCACTCGCCGTCGATGGCCAAAGCCACGCTGACTGACCACTCGATCGAGTTCGGCGTCAAATTTCGAGTGGAGAAATCAACAGAACAGAGACAAGTCGGGCCAGTTTCAATGGTGGCGTGCTGTGTGTTTGGCGCTACGATGATTCAATTCATCCAGGGAGGAGCATGAACCATTGGGGAAAAAGGAAGAAGAAAGCAAAAGACTGTACAGTAATGGGGGTGTGGGTCACTGCCACTCGTGGGTGTCGCAGGGGTAGCAGCCTTCCTGGGCGACGTCGTTGATCTGGACGCCGGTGTCGTAGACGCGGCCGGCTGTCCACCGCCGCGGGAGGACCGCCGTGTCGGCCCACACCCACTTGCCGTCGTACCCGCCGGTGACCACCATCCTCAACTGCAGCGGCCCCGCCGGAGCCTGGCTCGTGCTCCACCCCGGCCCGTACTCCCTCGTCATGAACTTCCAGTTCGACGACCCGACCTGCACAAATTCAGAACCTTTTCCTCAACGTCGCATACATTGAGCCCTTCCAATTTTCAAACTTGTTTGGAAATTCAAACGAGTCGGCTGTGGTTGGTGAATCAAACAGAAGAAAAAAAGATTAATTTTGATTACCGTGGCCACGTCGACGGCGACGATGTCGGTTTGGCCGCCCTGGAAGAGGAATCTGATGGCCAACTCGCTCGGCGCGCGGCTCTTCTCCTCCACGCGTATCGACAAGTTGCGGCCTGCGTACTCACACGGTATCCTGCACATACAAAATTCAGTCACGCATCCAGCCAAATTATCACAGCCAAGTTGTTAGTAATCTGTACTACTAACATTAGTTTACAGTGGCTAAACAGCAAGTTCGCTGTGCTGAAATTATTACGGCTCGATGACGCCAAGCTAGAGAGAGAGATGCAGCAATGGTGCACGAGCTAGCAATAGCATCCATCACGCATCACCAGGTGAGAAGCTGAGCTGAGTGAAGTTACTACGCTGCCGACACCGACACACCGTGTATGCTTACGTTTACCGCGAAAGGAGGTTTGTGTGTTTGGTTGGTTGGTTACCTCTTGTACTCGACGTCGACGGCGCGGTGCTCCCTGAGCTGCGCGGCCATGCCGGCACGGGCCATGGCCGCGTAGGCGGCGGCGCTCAGAACAAGGTCGGTGCGGTTCGTGCGCGCCTGGTCCGTCACGACGACCTTGGTGCCCGCCGCGCGGCACAGCTTGGAGTCCGTGCACCGGACCTGCAATGGCGGCCGCCAGTCGCCGGCGCTGCCCGGTTAATCCAAATTCGCCTCAAAAAGCAGAGCTTTTGTGTGTGCGAGAGAGGGTGATCGGCTCTGTTACCTGGAAGCAGGCGCCGCAGCCGACGCCTCCCCTGAACAGCACGGGGCTCGCCGCGGCGAGGAAGCCGCCGTTGAAGGACGCGGCGAGGGAGCCGTACCCGCAAGAACCGGCTGCACAATCCAACAACCAAATCGGGCAATCAGCCAACTGATCTTACAAGAAATCAACCAAGCGGCCGAGACACAAGATGTCTCTGTCTCTCCGTACCGTTCAGCCCGAGCGACGAGTCGAGGTAGGCGGCCTTGGACTGGCGCACGCACCTGTCGCAGCCAGAGACCGGTGACGGCGACATCCCGATGACGAGGAAGAAGAAGACGACGACGACGGAAACCGAGGCGGCACTCATAATGGAAGAGAAGCACCGAACGGAGGCGGAGATGACGGCCATGGATCGATCGAGCTAGCTCGTGGTGGAACACGCAGTGATTGGAAACCGAAGTGGTTTACTTGGGGAGATCACTCACAGGTCTGGTATTCTTGCGCTCAAAGGCTGGCTTTATACCAGGGCTTTAGGCTTAGGCACATAGCCGGCAGTTTCACCTGTAGCCAGTATCCCCAATACGTGGTGCTCGCCGGCGGCCGCGGTGTTGAGAGGCGCAGAATGTTTTGGACACGCCACGCGCTCTCGGGAAGACGGCGCAGCGGGAGGCCGGCCGACCTGTGGGACGGGGCGGATATAGAGGAAGGCTCAAGGCTGGCTGCCCACCGACTGTCTGGACACGCGTGCAACGACGCGGCTATGGATGGTAGCACGGCCCGGCCGGCCTGAGCCCACCAAAGCGCGGCCCGCTTAGCAATGGTACTTAGCTGCAGTACTCGAAACGTCTCTTCTTATCCTCTTCTTTTCCTTGTTTATACGAATGAATAGGACTCGAAAACAATTCTATTAGATTTCGAGTTGGTTAAAATTATAGCTCAACAAATCGTGTAAAAGTTGGACTAAGTGATTAGAGACTTTACCTTATATAAATCGTTATCTAACCTATTGATCAACGAACACGAATATGTCGTTCAATTCAAATCAGCAGTCTAGATCAGTAGACCACAACCTGAAAGCAGTCTAGATCGCCACATTTCAGTCGTTTTCTTCTCAGTTCAGGTCACTGTTTGTTGTTTGTTTGTTTCTGTTTTGAAAGACAGCCAGCCAGTTGTCAGAAAAGAGAAGAACGTATCCGTACGTGCAGTGATTTACATAAGCCAGCGTAATTAAGAGCTAAGAATGAACCTGTAATGGATTACGAGTATGTTTGGATAGCTTTAGATTATAAGATGCTAACTGTGAGTTTGTAGTTAGTAAGAATCTAGATAAACAACCTTTATACATTAGTTTACTTGTAGTTTTCACAATCTGCCTGAAGAAAGAGTATAGATAATGAGGCACTGCAGATTTTAAAAGTAAGGGTAGATATCCATCAGAATCTCCAAATAATTTCTACAACTTGTTTTGAGAGATGTTCTCTTTTGCCGTCCAGGGCTATTGCTTAGCCCTACATGCTTATGGATGACAGTGACAATATGACATAATGAATGCTTCTCAATCATGCTTGCTAATCCCATCATAACTGTAGGCCCCTTGTAAATCTTAATGCGAAAATGACCGGACGTAACAGAAGCATACTAGCATCCCCCACCTAAATCCTTATCTAAATTAATTCAGACTTGGTATAAAAAAATGTTAGATTGGAGTTCCATACTTAATTGAAAAGGGGTTAAGAGTCGTACTATCGTATTATCATATATTTTGGCATGCAGTTGATGTCAAGGGCTTTAAGCATTTCTAACATATATATTCAGTCTGTTTTGGCACAAATTCTGCAATTTGCGTAGACCACTCTTTGTGTACTAACATTGAACAAATTATTCAGAGAGATCTTCCGTCAGTTCTCCACTGATCAGTGCAGTGCAGATTAGAGTTATTTATTTTAATCTTACATTAAGATTAATGGCCAAATTACGTCCACTGCTATTAAAACTAACAAGTATTTACGATAAGGGATAACATTTCATCAGCACTAGGTACTAATAGCAAAACTATAGTACAAATGTGCAGTGTGTTAGTTAACCATTGGTTACTACTCACTCCATCCTACAAATCAGGAAAAAGTTAATACTTTATTTTTAGGATAAGCTAACACTTTATTTATTATTAAAAATAATATTGTAAAGTGATATGTAAAAATACCAGTACAAATAAAGTAAATCTTTTTTAATGGAGTGAGTATGAATATCAAAGCTGTATTACAAATGATGTACAGGGTGTTAGTAAACCGCTGGTAATTTCGATACATAAATGCAATCGTATTTGTAGCGGCAGATACCGGCTGACCGGCTGACGTGCCGAAATGCCAGTACGCGGATGCTTAATGGAAGAGTCGCACACAGACAGAGACAGCGTCAACCACTGCGTCCTAACGACTTCGCAGTAACTGATAATAACGCTCTGGTGTCCTTTGACTTTGGCAATCGATCGAATCTTAAACAATGTCTCGTTGACTCAAATCTCAGCATTGAATCATGGATGCTACACGCATGGTCCTCTGCTTTCGCGCTGTCGACCTGGACACGGGAGACGCGGATCCCTGCGCGCAGTTTGCTTGCAACCAGGCACCAGCAGCTGTTTCCTCTCTCTCTCTCGCGCGCGCGCGGTTAACTTGGTGCGCCGCTTGCCGCCGCGCCCGCGCGCCCACCGGCCGGCGCGCGGCAGACGATGTGATGTGCCGCCGCGCGCGCGTCACATGCTTTGCTCCGCCCGTGGCCGCGCGTGTGGTTTCTTCCGCAAACGGACGGTTTCGAGGCCGGGGCGTCTCGCCTGGCAGCTGGCGAGGCAGGCGCACGCGGGGCAGCATGTCAAGCGCTGGCCGTCGTGGGGGTTGCGCTGGCCGGCCGGCGGCGATGTGGCCTGTGGGCAGATAGCCGCGGCAGCAGCCGAATTCTAATTGTGCTTGGATAAATAACGTATCAAATTCAGACTCTAGAATACAGTTCGTGTTAGATGCTTGATCTCTTGTTTTTTGACGCGTGTAGGGGGGACGGCCGATGTAAGCAGTGTAGCACCTACTGTGGAGTTGTTAACATAACATGGACAGAGCTCTGCACGGCTGTACAGTAACGGAGTGCAATCTGTGGCTGCTACTGCTCCCTGTTGCTTGTGCGTTCTTATTTAAGAATGAGAACTAAGCATCTATGGAGCTAACCAGCTTGGCCCCGGGTGAAGCTATGCAGTAATCTGAACTTGTTTTCTATCTTTCTTCACAGAATTAGAGGATGCAAACTAAAGATAACTTTTAGATTATAATAATCTATCGTGTATTGGTTTAAATTACAAATAAACAGATAACTTATTGAACTAACCTTTTGTAATTTACAACACGGATTATGGCAATCTAATAAGATGAGGAAACCTAACTTTTTTAGCTTATTACTTTAGAAAAAACTAAAATATTCATTATATTTTGATATAAATTATCTACTATCATCACATACCTAAATTGTAGACTCTCTCTATCCAAACAATTTATTTTAAGGGTATCACAATCTTTTATCATCTAAATATAATAATTTATACCAGTAATAATCTAGATTGCTAAAATAACTCACGTCTTATTTTGTTCAGATTATCATAAGACAACTTATTATAATTCTTAACTATAAGGCTCCTTATTAGTAACTATGCTTAATTATATGCCAAATATAAAAATTATATCTAGCTAAACAATAATCATAATCATCCATATATCTAATAATCAAATCTATCTTTCTACTTATCCAATAATTAGGATTGTTATAATACTAATTATTTTAAGCTATCAAAAAAACTTAAACTGGATTACAATAATTTTAAACTGAAACAACGGGTCTAAACTGAACTTGTATTCAGAAACATGTCCCACTGGGCCATGTAAACTGAATTCCTGGGCCTAAGTATACAATGGGGATTTTTGTATTGGGCTATTTGGTATGAGTACTGGACGCCTCTCTGTAACTAGGCCTTCATCCATGCTTGGCCTGTAGATTTTTTTCTTGTTTCTCATGCAAAATTTAGCTTGCTAACAATAACTACGCAACAACCAAACTCCCACCCATCACCTGTGCATACACACGCGTTTGAGCGTTTTCAATGTGCCTTGACATTTCCTCGTGACAACATTGTTCACAAACTCCAGTTTTTCACCTGTCGCTTATAAAAAAGAATTCTAATGGCACGTTTGAAAGAACTCTCTATTGTATTCTTGTCCGGTGGAGCTCAAATGCTTAAGAGCGAAGATAATGAATTTGCTCCAAAAAAACACATCAAAAAGTGAAGCTACATTTTCGCAGCTCCACAACTCTGTATCAGATCTATAGCTATAACAATCAAACCGTAAGCAATTGTCATTCATCATTTTCATTGTTTTTAGCTGAAATGTATCAATAAAAAAACTTGGTATACCACAGTTGTTCATGGAACTATGCATACACCAAAACTACAAGAATTTCTTGTGAAAACGTCAAACTACTGGTAACAACAACACACTTGCTCAAACTATAATCAACCGTCGGCATAGGCAAGAGCTAGAGTCAATCCCTACCCTGTCTCCACTGTATAACTTGACCAATGGCCCATAGCACAATCAATCCCAATTGGACGGTCCAGATCGAGAGCAACATCGCATATTCCACAGGAAATATTCGCATAACCCACACTTGACCCCTCAAAATCTAAAGGACCTCCTCTTAAAAAACGAAATAAAATTTCAAGGACCTGTTCGTCAATCTGTTAATAATGTTAAACGAAAAGGGGAAGCTTCCCTGTAGCGCACGCCTAGAACCTTCTCCACACCGACCCGGACGCGTCGGTCCATGTGGGCCCCACCGCGCAGTGACATAACCAAGGCCCCGCCGCCACCTCGCGCGACGGATCTGGGCCGTCCATTGCCTCTGCCCGCGTCGCTCCCCGCCGTTAAAGTCATCGCCTCGCCTCATCGCACGCAGGCGATTCCTTCCTTTACTTCTTCCACTTGTTCTCGTCTCCGGGAAAAAAAAAACAACCTTGAGCTCACGCGCACACGCGAGACCCCAACCGGAGCGGATCGGGCCTAGGTCGAGGGCATGGGCGGCGGGGGCGAGGCCGAGGGGGCTGGGAGCGGAGGCGGAGGGGAGTCCCCTCCGGCCGCTGCGGCGGCGGGGGGCGCGTCGCTGCACATCCGGTGCGCGAACGGGTCCAAGTTCACCGTGCAGGCCGACCTCGCCGCCACTGTGGGGGTGTTCAAGGGGGTGGTGGCTGGGAGCTGCGACGTGCCGGCGCCGCAGCAGCGCCTGATCTACAAGGGGCGGATCCTCAAGGACGAGCAAACCCTAGAAAGCTACGGTGAGTGCCGCGCTGATATATAGCGGAAATAATCACGGTTTTGGTTTGATGGGATGGAATTGGCAAGCTACGTGCTCGAATTCGGTCGTGTAGATGTAAGTCGCCGCGATTTAGCTTGTCAATGAAATATTTGTTTTTACCTGGACGCCTATTCGTGGTAGCAAGATGCATCAATCTGCTAGGGTGTGCTATGCATGCTGGCCAATCAGATGCATCAATATGTCTCGCTTTTCTATGCAGTTGGTGATTGGGTGATTTAGTAGAGTACATGGCGCATCAATTATAACATATATTGCGAACGTAGATGCCGTTACAAAGATTATTGGATGATGAAGCTGAAGGCTGATTCTCTTGTCGTCACTCGAATATAGTTCCAAACATTATGGGGGCATGTAAGCTACCATTATTGTTGCTTGTCTTGTTAATATGTAGTAACATGTGAAATCTTACAATCTTCATGGCGCTTGAGTGAAAACCAGTGTATTTTCTCATGAACCGGATGATCTGTTTCTGTAGTGCTATTGTCTATGATGGATTAGTACATTGGCTGATTTGCAGGAAGTGTAGATATGTTTGGCACTCATATTTATGTTATTTCATAGCTGTCATATTTCTTTTGAGTGGGTAATGATTCCAACTAGTCATGACATTGCGGACAATTGTAGCTTCTTGCTGTGCGAAAACTTCCATTGGAGGAAAAATGCTACTTAAATGACCAATTCTGCATGCTTATATTCAGAAAAACAAAGTGAACGACTTGCAAAATACACACTCTGAGCATCCTTACATGGCATAAATGCTGCCAAATAAATGGGATGAACCATTGGTGTGAGACCTGTAGCTTTGATTTTTGTATGGAATATTGGGTAATTTAAGTATCTTGAGTTGTGGTAAATGAGGATTTATAGCAATGTCACATGATGCACTATCTTCTAGCAGTAGCAGTCTTTTACGCATGTGAATTCTTTTGGCGTTTTCATTTGGAGTCCTCTTGTATATGATTACATTACATGTATGAGTATCTTTATTTATATGGAAATGCTATCTCAGCACTTAAATATTTGAGTCATTAAGCAACAACCTTTTGTAGCTATTTACACTGCTTCTACTTTGTAGGCGTTGAAACGGATCATACCATTCACATGGTGCGTGGTTCTGCCCCACCAGCCACATCAGGTGCACCTGCTGCAGCCAGCCCCCAAGTTTCAACGGCTCCTAGCAGCAACCCAGTAGGTGGTCTTGGAAGTTTGTTTCCTGGCCTTGGTGCTGGTGGTACAGGAACTGCTGGTAGCAGGCCATCAGGTCTTTTGAGGTCTGGATTTCCAGAATTAGACCAAATGCAGCAGCAGTTAAGCCAAAATCCCGACTTAATGAGGGAGATAATGAATATGCCAATGATGCAGAATCTCATGAATAACCCTGATTTAATCCGTAACATGATTATGAACAATCCACAAATGCGTGAGATCATTGACCGGAATCCAGATCTTGCCCACGTACTCAATGACCCAAGTGTTCTCCGCCAGACCCTTGATGCAGCCAGAAACCCTGAAATCATGAGGGAGATGATGCGGAACACAGACAGAGCTATGAGCAACATTGAGTCTTCTCCTGAAGGGTTTAACATGCTCCGACGCATGTATGAAACCGTCCAGGAGCCTTTCCTTAATGCGACAACAATGGGTGCTGAAGGCAACACAGCCCCAAATCCATTCTCAGCTCTTCTTGGAAATCAGGGTTCCAACCAACCCAGGGATCCTGCTACAAATGCTCCAACTGCTGGCTCTGAGTCCACAACAGGAATCCCTGCTCCAAATACTAATCCACTCCCAAATCCTTGGAGCCCCAATGGTAGGTTTTGAAAGTTCTTGATTATTTTGTTGTTGATAATATATATATGCATTATAATTTTTTTACCCACTTAAATTGCCATCTGGAGGTGCGCAAGGAGCAACACAGCCAGGTCCTACGGGCAATGCAAGAACCGGTGCCACTGGGGGCCTAGGAGGGTTGGGCTCAGCAGATTTGAGCAATTTGTTTGGTGGTCTTGCTGGCAATACAGGAACTGGTGCTGCTGGTGGTCTAGGAGGATTGGGCTCAGCAGATTTGGGAAGTATGCTTGGTGGTTCGCCTGATTCTTCTCCTCTGAACCAGATTTTGCAAAACCCTGCTGTGATGCAGATGATGCAGAATATCATGTCTGATCCACAGTCCATGAACCAGGTACAGTATTTTCCAACTAGTTTTCTTGTATGACTGATGATGTTAGAATCATAACTTCGAATCATTCTGTAATGTTAAATGTCCACAGTTGCTTAACTTCAATCCAAATACACGCAACCTCATGGAATCAAACACTCAGTTGAGGGAAATGGTCCAAAATCCAGAATTTATTCGCCAGTTGACATCCCCGGAAACTTTGCAGGTAACTTATGTTGTAAGCCTGTAACTAGCTCCATCTCTTACCAGAACTAACTGTTTTGTCTTTTTGGCAGCAACTACTCTCGTTCCAGCAGACATTATCACAGCTTGGTCAACACCAACCTAGGTAGTGAGTAACTCTAGTTCAATAGTACTTGAATGGCTGAATCGCATTGAGCTAATTATATTGCATCATTTTCTTTATGAAATGAAAGCTATGCAGGGCCATTATGTCTTTATTAATTATCTTTTGATATGCTTGATTCAGGGATGGTAACCAAGGAGGCAATGGCACAGGTATTTCCCCTTGATTATTTTTAGTATGCACTATATAATGCTTTTTCTTTTTTAAAGGTGTATATGTCTGGTTTTGTATTTATTGAGTTCTTTTATTGGTGATTTGTTCTAGCAGCAATAGTTGTTCTTACTTCCACTCCTCAATTGGACTTTTTATTAGTTCCTCAAGATTTCTTTTCTTCCACAAGGCTACGACACTGTAAAGCATGATGATATTACCATTGGTTCATTCCTGATGATAAATTACCGAGGTGCATAATATTGGAATTTATGAAGTTGATTTTCCTAGAAATATTAAAGTAAACAGTCAAAGATTGATGTGCTGCTAGTTCTCTACAAGGCCTCATTTTGCAAGGCCCAAATCTTGGTCCACCCCTGGGCCTTGGCCTGGAAAATGAGCTAATTTCCAGGGTTTGGTCCTTGCCAAACAAGGTGTCAGGTGATGCATGACACGAATGATTTTTTCCTTACTTGGAAATGGAAATAAGTTGCCTATGGTGAAATACTACTTGTGGATTTGATAATTGGAAAACAGATGAGAGCTCCCTATACCTTTAGCCAACCATTTAAGTAATCTTTTAGGTGTTCAACGTGAGCTCTTTAGCTTCTTCACTGTGCTATATAAGTATTCAAGAGAATATACAGTTTTTTTTATGCAGTCAACTGTACTGTATTTGCAGTTATAGAGCAATGTTAGATGTTTAGTTGTAGTTTGTACCGATGTTTGGTATTTAAGTTCTTACAGATGCATTTTTGTCACCCTTTGTTAAGTTGGTAATGAAATAAAATGTAGGCATGCTGGGAAATGTTAGCCTTGATACATTGATGGGCATGCTTAGCGGGCTTGGTGCTGGAGGTGGCGTAGGTGTACCCAATACATCTAATGGTTTGTATACACTCGTATTTTGATCAACTTACTTGCTGTCCTTATCAACTTCCATGTTTTTGTCATCACTAACGATGGTTCTACACTTGTCAAAATTCAGTTCCACCAGAAGAACTGTATGCAACACAACTCACTCAGCTCCGAGAGATGGGGTTCATCGACACAGCAGAGAACATCCAGGCACTAGTCGCCACTGCCGGGAATGTGAATGCTGCAGTGGAGCGCCTTCTTGGCAATCTTGGCCAGTAGCTAAAGCCTAAAGCGAACCAGACGCTGCCCATGGCGTTATCAATTCGCGCACATCCGCAAGAGTTTTTTTAGCCCCTCAAGTACAAAGGCAGTGTCTGCTACAGTCTCCAGAGAGAATAAACAAAGAAATCCTCCCGCCATTAACTTTTCCATACATTGTCGTCATGCCTTCGTTTTTTCAGTGTTGTATTGGCCATTTGGATTGATGTACATACATATCAAATTATCGGATCTTACCGCATAGAATATGCCTCTACCTTTTCCATTATCAGTTTCCAATCCGAAAAAAAATTATATTGATGCTTTCCTGTGTTACCGGGGCACTGTTCTGTGACTATTGTTTCCAGTAATTCTATCAGCCTCGCATGGAAAGAATCTGACCT
>KE371962.1:424089-434366 GCA_000418225.1 Zizania latifolia
TCATAGACATTGAAAATTTTAGATTTGATATATACAACTTTTAAAAGTGTAATTCATAGACATTGAAAATTTTAGATTTGATATATACAACTTTTGTATGAAATTTTTATAAGTGCCTATCTCAGCATAACTATCCATGTCCAGAGACAGATGATGTCACCTGAGCTTCAGTCACACGATCTATTGTGAGGTTTTTACACATAGAAACAGTCCCCATTTGAATGGTCTTATCATCTATGATCATCTCTAAGTTCATATCAAAGCGCAATGATAAGCAGTCTCGTGAGACGACCTAGGCAAAATAATTTTTTTGTGAATACAGAACTTTCTGTGCTTTTACACTTTCTTTCTTTTTGATATTTTTTATTCAGATTTAATTGTTTTGACTTTGCATGAGCTATAGTACTACTAGTACTAAAATTGAAAGCACTATTATGGTAAAATAAACACAGCTAGAATATGTGTAAGTATATTTAACTCAAACTAACCACTAGATCAGCACATCATGTTTCTTTATCTTTTACTTGAATATTTATGTATCATGTGTCATATCCCTTAAAAACTATATCATATGCTCATAAAAGACTAAAAGACATGATAGCAAGACTAGTGATCCATAAATTTTATAAGATATTGCTAGCAAGCACAAGGATTAAATGAAGGTAAAAATCAAAGCTCCATGTTTTGTTTTTTTATTTTGAATATAAATAATACACAAAAATAAACATAAATGCATTATGATTCAAATGAAAAAGCAAACTCACTCTTAAAACAAACCTATTGGATAAACAATGCCCAACACCCCACAAAAAAAGCAAAGCGAGAAGAATCCAAAGGTTTAGTGAAAATATCTACCAATTTTAACTCAGTGTCAATAAAAAGAAGCACGACATCACTTTTCTCCACATGATCTCTAACAAAATAATATCGAATATCATTATGCTTTGTTCTAGAGTGTTGCACTGGGTTCTTAGCAATATTTATAGCACTTGTGTTATCACAGTAAAGTGAAACACGATCATAATTAACCTCATAATCTTTAAGTGTAGAAATGAGCCAAAGAACTTGTGAGCAACAACAAGCAACAGCTACATATTTAGCTTCGGCAGAGGATTATGCAACTGAAGATTATTTTCTAGATGACCAAGCAACAAGTGATGTTCCCAAGAAATGACACGTACCACTAGTACTCTTTCTATCAATTCTACAACCTCCAAAACCAGCATCAGAAAAAGCTCTTAAACTAACACTTGAAGAAGTAGAATACTATATACCAAATTCTTGAGTAAACTTGAGATACCTAAGTATACGTTTGACAGCTTGACAATGTGAAACACGAGGAGAAACTTGAAACCAAGCACACAAACAAACAGAAAATTAAATGTATAGCCTCGATACAGTGAGATATAAAAGTAAGCCGATCATGCTATGATATTCTTTTTAATCAACATGCTCACCATCTTCATCAGGACTCAAAGTAAAAGTAGCTCCAATTGGCTTACAAATTTCCATAAAAAAACATCGAAGAAGATCCTTGGTGTACTTACTTTGATGAACAAAAGCGACATCTTTTGTTTGCTTGATTTGTAGTCCCAAAAAATTCATCAACTTACCCATCATACTCATCTCAAACTCTCTGCACAAAGTCTTAGAAAACTAGAAAACTAAAGAGTGAGATGAACAACCAAAGATATCATCCACATAAATTTGAACAAGAAGTTGATCATTTCTTTGCTTGAAAAGAAATAAAGTTTTATCTACTTTTTACATTACAAAACCTTTTTCAAGCAAAAAAGTTTTTAACCTATCATACCAAGCTCTAGGAGCTTATTTCAAACTATATAAAGTTTTAGATAACTTAAAAACATGATTCATGAACTTAGAATTTCCAAAATCAGGTTGTTGTTTAACATAAACTTTCTCGTTAATGAAACCATTAAGAAACGCACTTTTAACATCCATTTGATACAATCTAAAACCTTTATATAGCAAAGGCTAAAAGAAGTCTAATGGCTTCAATTCTAGCAATAGGACCAAATATTTCATCAAAATATAAACCTTCCGCCTGAGTATATCCTTGAGCAACAAGCCTAGCTTTGTTTCTAACAATTACACTATCCTCATTCTGTTTATTTTGGAAAACCAATTTTGTTTCAATAATGTTATGTCATTGAGGAGGTTCTACTAAATTCTAGACTTTATTGCGTTTAAAGTTTTCAACTTCTTCATGCATGACATTAATCCACGATTCATCAGTTAGTATATGAGAAATATCTTTGGATTCAAAAGAATATATAAAAGCTAAATGAGCATAAAAGTTAGGAGAAGTAAACCTAGAACGAGTGACACGCTATTTAGATTACCAATTATTTATTCAGGAGGATGTTGACGTTGAATATGTAAAGGAGCAAAAATATCTAGAGAAGTGTCTTGAACAATATCATCAAGGGATGAAGTGATCTCCAGTGAAACATTAGAAGTTACAAAAACTTCATCTCCTTGTGATCGAGATTGCTCCTCGACTGTCTCTAAGTGCTGGTTGGTCCTAACTCGGACGTTGGTCTGATCGCTAGCCACATCGTCATCTCTGTCATTACTTTCTTTAATAAAAGTGAGTCTAGTACCAGGACTAGCCTCATCAAAAGTGACTTCACAAGTCTTCATAATCTTGTTAGTTTCTAACATAAGTACACGGTAACCATGAGTATGAGCGGGATAACCAAGAAAAATACCATCTTGAAATCTTGCTTTCAAATTTATCCAAATTTTCATATTTCAATACAAACATTTACACCCAAAAACTCTCAAGTGAGAAACACTAGGTCTATGACCAAAACGAAGCTCATAAGAAATTTTGCGCAACTTTGATCGTAAGAAAACTCTATTCGAAATATAGCAAGCTATAGAAATTGCTTCAGCCCAAAACTTTCTATGCACCTGATGTTCATCTAGCATAATCCTAGCCATCTCAACTAAAGTTCTATTCTTTCTTTCAACAACACCATTCTATTATAGGACTCTTGGTGAGGAAAACTGATGTTCAATAACTTTTTTAGCACAAAAGTACTCAAAAGATGAATTTTTAAATTCAATACCATTATCGCTTCTAATTGCTCTAAGTGTTCCAGGGAGTTCAACGGATAATCTAAGAACTAAGTTTTGAAAAAGACAATAAGCTTCATCCATAGATGCCATAAAGAAAACCCAAGAGTATCTAGAGAAATCATCAATAATGACAAGAACATACCACTTTTCCCTAACAGATTAAACTCTAGTAGGTCCAACTGTATCGATGTGTAAAAGTTGACTAGGTGCATTTGCCATAACCATGGTAATAGAAGCATGTGAGTTAGAAACCATTTTGACATGACAACAAGAAGAGCAAACTAAATCACCAACACCTTTAAGTTTCGGTAAGCCACGAATAAGATCTAAACCACTAACACAAGTGAGATGATCAAAATTAACATGGCCAAGTCTACGATACCAGAAGAATAAATCTTTAGAATCATTAGCAACTAGATATTTAATCTTAAAGATGAAGTTGAATCAAAATCAGCTTTAAAAACTCTTCCAAAACGTGAAATCTCGAACACAAGATCTGATGTGACCATGATTACTATGGATATAACCAAAACTCTCGTCCTAGAACTCACATTAAATCTTCAGGTGAACTCGTTTCTAAGTACCTCTTTATATTATCTTGAGAATAAATTACTACCTAAGGATGATATTATTGTTAGGAACTATAGAGATGATGAAGAAGCACATGGAGATAAGTAAAAAGAGTTGAAGAAGCACCAGCGAGGACGTCCAAGCCGAGTTGGAAGTCCAATCCAACTCCAGTTCGAGTCCAACTCGGATTCTAGGAGCAGCATGCACTAAAATTATAGCCTAGGCCGTATACGAACTCCATTTTCGGCGTTCCACCTACGCACCGAAAGCTAACTTCGACACCTTTCCAATGGCACCAGTTTCACCTCAAAATTCTTTCTAGATCAACGGGAATCATTGAAACAATTTGGCGTCCAGAATCTATCAGCATGCTGTTTTCCGTGTTTTTGGGCCTTTGGGCCGTGTATCCAGTTCAGCCCATTAGGGGAGCGTCTGAAACTACTATATAAGGTGTTTTTACAGCCATCTAGGGTTTTTGGGTTTTGCTTAGATTAATCTGCCTTTGTAGTTTCGTCGTAGATCGGTTTATAGAACCCCAACTGCTAGTACTTCATATTTTTCATCGGTAATTCAGATTGCGTTTTACCTTGTTCTTGTGGAGTTCTTCGATTTCTTGCAGGAACAAAGCCTTCGTGGTGAGGTCGACTACATGAGAGCGTGGTTGATAATAACTAGACGTGCTAGTGTAGCGGTTGCGAGGTGACGATCACTGATTGGAAGCCTCAAAACGTGAACATATTCATGTCAATCCAATCAAACCTATTGGAAGATCGGCCCCCTAATCGCATCAAGATCACTAGAGACATCAAAAACTTTATAACTAGATTTTTTAAAACACACCTCAAGATGATCAATCATTTATAATACTAAAAGCAAGTTGTATTTTAAATTATCAACAAGAGCTACATCTTTGAACATATACTTATCACTTACCTTGATCGTACCTTTAGCAATGACGACGCTAGTAGAAGCATGCCCAAAAGTCACTAATTTAGACCGGGATGCACATGTGAGGGAGGAGAACCAATTTTTTTCACCGAATATATGGCGTTAACATCTGGAGTCTACTAGCCATATATTCTCCTTCCTCGCTCTTGAAGCCTACACAAGAGTAGATGTCGAAGTCTTAGTACTAGGGTTAGATAAAAGAAATTTAGGAATCCAGCATTGAGACACCCGACCAAAAACAATAGCAAGCAAAAATACTCGAACACAACCGGTGTCACTTTTACCTCTTACTAAAACAGGGCGCTGTCGGTCAAACCACTGATTAGCGCACGGTCCGACCACTGATAGTGGTCGGCCCGACCACTTCAAATGTTGTGGTTCGACTGCTCTACTAGATTCCATAAATGACCTTTACCAGTTATGTTTAGCAAAATATTTTTTCTCTGTCCTTTCTCTATTATCTTGCAAGTCTAAAATAGAACTGAACCAAATATCTATCTTTTCTACAATGTGTATAATTATACTTCACAAATTTAGTTGTTTTAGATGTAGAAGTAATTGCACTTGATATTGCTAAGTTTGACAATATTCTAGCAGATTTAAAAACAGTTTGCTTTGGTTCAGATTTAACCTCAATCTCACCTCTTTGAAATAACCTTAACTGCATTTGGTTGATCAGAAGTAAAATGAGCATGTGCATCAAAACCTAGTCTCCTATAATTTGTGCTTACTTTATATGTATCCAATAACATGTTGATGTTCTTTTTACTACTTGGAAATATTGGGGAACACGAAGGCTATGCTAACCGAAAATAAAACTTTTTCTACCGCGCACACCAGGAAGCCTTGCTAGAGAGGGACCATAGATCATTACCTAAGGCATGCAGTGCAGCGGAAGTAGATTTAGAGTAGCGAGCCAATCTAACTCGAGCATGCCGAAATAGTCAGGAAGCCGATCAACATGAAGCTCCCAAGGAATTCTCCTGAGGACCTCTCATCCTTCAAGCTGATGACGCCGTCGATCCGATCAGCGGTGTCGATGTTGATGCAAAGCAGTAAAGCAACACATCTACTATTATCCATACATCCAGGGGTGGAACACCGTCCGGTAGTGTACTAGCACCTAGGCGGTCGGCGAGGTGGTCGGTCTTGAGAGGTGGCAGCTAGGGTTTTTTCTCGGTGGTTAATAATTTAGCACCAGAAACGCATCAACATGCGAATCAGCAAAGGTATAAAGACTTAGCTTCCCTATGCCCTGCACTTTCATATATATAGACGTCCTAGCTTGGGCCCATTCTGACCTAACCGAGACTCTACTCAGATCTCCATCCGATCTGTTCGGATCTCTATCCAAACCATTTAGATCTCTATCCAAACTGAGCCCAATTCGAATCCTATTAGAATCCAGTGTTCCAATCCGTTAAGTGTACGACCTTGTAGGTTAATATATAGCTTGGTCAACATATGAAAACTCCTTTCCATACTCTGTTAATAATGGCCTCTAGCAAAGCATATTAACCCAAGTATACGTAAAGATCATATCGGCTGAACCTTGTAATGTATCTTATGTACATGTCTCTTTGCCTCACGATATTGATCGAGCATAAGGTGAGATTTGTGCCATTCTATCAATAGCTCGATCCCTCTCTCGATCTACGTATTGGATTATAACTTATGATTAACTCCTTAATCATGTCGGTATGGCTATGCACTTCCATAATCTATTATATCAAGGGGCCCGAAGATATCTCTCCCACAAGGAGGGGCAAATCCCATCTTGATCACTCACATCTCGCTACATATTTCATAGCAGACCTAATGATTATATTTATAACTACCTAATTATGGTGTAACGTTTGGTAGTCCCAAAGTAAGCTACTACACATGTTGGGAACCATGGTGACCTCAGGTCTAAGGACTTTACATAAATACTACCGAGATCTACTGATGACACATCAAATCTTAACAGTATTTTGTAGCGGGTCTATCCAACAAACGTCCATGTCATTGAGTTGGTATCTTCATACCCATGATCCATGAGACATGATCATCAATTAATATGCATGCTGATCTCAGTCTTATCTGTTCTATATATGACTTAAAACTAATCAGGAATCATTTAGAAATAGTTTACATTATGAGTCTCATGAATAAGTCACGTACTTGTTGATCAATAATGACAATCTATTTCAAAGAACATTACAGTGTTTCATAAATATAGTATGCCTCGTATAATATCTCTATGTTGTCTCTAGGGCATAATGCTAACAGAAAAGTGTTGCAAGGATATATATAGATAATCAACTTCTTTTGTCAAAACAACATAATTATTACAAATATCAGCAACACCTTTTTATTTTTGACAATTTGAACAAGACAACACCTTATGAGTATGCAAGTCATTTTATAAAAGTTTAACTCTACTATAAGCATATTTTAATTTTAATTCAAGCAATGAGTATTTCGAACAAGAAATTTGAATCATGTTTCACACTGGTTGAGTGTTGGGTTATGAGGAGGCTACGCTAGCGCTTAATTTCAAAAACTTACCCCGTTAGCCTAGGAACTATACGTGTAATGGAATCATGGATCGTTACTTTCAGCCTCGAGACGCGCTCAGGCAGCAGAAGTAGAGTCGATGAAGCGCGTCCTCGATCTGCTGCTCCCGGCTCCACTCGTTCGTCTGTGATCCGGCGATGAAGACGACGCGATCCTACGATCCGGCGATCTCCACGGGAAGAATACGAGCACCACTATTGGAGTAGTGCCTCCACGGTATCCACATGTCTGAGGACAGGATCACCTTGCGTCGTCGTGCTAGCACCACCCGCGAGATATGGGGAGAGATCGTTACAACCGTTGTAGCTAGGAGAGAGGTGGCGGCTAGGGTTTGGTCAAACCAACATCAAACAGCAGCAGCCTTTTCGTGCTAACCCCTCCTCTCTTTATATAGTGCCCTGTTACGGGCCTTTAATCTATATTAAAGCCCAACAGATCTAATCTGTTCGCCTGGATCGGAACTTCTGAAAATAACCTTCTCTATCGAATTTATTTCGACCCGGAACTTCTGGTCTAACCGGAACTTCCGGTTCATCCAGGCAGGCCCAGAACTTCCGGTTCAACCGGAACTTTTGGCTCCTCCAGAAACCGAAACTGGGCTAGGCCGGAACTTCCGGTCTAACCAGAACTTTCAGATGCTCCAGAACCCGGAACTTTTGGCCCTCAGCTAGAACTTCCGGTTCCCCCAGAATTCTCTTGGGCACAATTCCATCAATCTCCCACTTACACAAGAGCCAATTCTTGCAAGCTTTAAAATCCAATCCCGTTAAGCATGCGACCCGATAGGTTCATATGAAAACGGCCGCCACCCGGAAACCCTTTCCGAATCGCCGATCAATAGCGGTACCTAGCAGCACATATTGACCCCCGAAAGCATACAAAGTCAAAATCATACTTTCTGAACCTTGATATACTCACGCACCAATCCCTTTACCACAAACATCGGTCAAACTCAAGGCGTGATTCGTGCCACCCTTGTTGATAGCTCGATACTTCACTCGATCAAGTAGTGGATTCAATCATGATCAACTCTTTGATCACAGTGGCATGGCCATGCACTTTCCAATCCGACTACCTCGAGGGGCCTAGAGACGTCTCTCCCGTTATTTAGGAGGGGTAAATTCCATCTTGACCGCTCACATCCCACGACATATTTCGTGACACCCGAAAGCAACCTTTATAACTACCCTGTTATAGAATAGCGTTTGGAAACCCCTATATGTGCTACTACACATTCTGAAATCAATGGCGATCTCAGGTCTAAGGATTCTGCAGGTACACCATTTGAGATGACAACTGATGGCACTTTTAAAATAACAATCTCAGCAGTATCTCAAGGTGGGTCTATTCAACTCCATGTTCACTAACATGAGTCCACATCACTGATTTGATATCTCTATATCTATGATCTATGAAACTTGATCATCAATTAGACAGATGTGCTAATCTATAAATCATCACTGTCCCACATGACGATCTCAGATCAGGGATCATTTAGAATAACATCGTAACACAAAGAGTTTCACAAACAAGTCATCAACTTGCTGATTAATGTAAAAGATATTTATTCAAGGAACAAGATAACCAATTATCTAAATATACATCAGCATAGACAAAATACTTTCTCTCACATACACTGGACTCACTCACGCAAGTATCTAATACCCATAAAGCTCAAGTGTGCCTCATGCTTGGGCTGTGAGAGAGGCTTCGTCAACGAACTGGCTGTGTTCAAATTCGTCAACGGACTCACTCACTCATGCTTGCATATCTTCACATCATCTCTATCTAAAATCTCACGGATCAGGTGATAACGCCACAATATGTGCTTGGACTTCTGATATGACCTAGGCTCCTTGGCTTGCGCAATGACACCACTATTATCACAATAGAGGTCCACTAGACTAGGCGTACTAGAGACAACACCCAGCTCAGAAATAAACTTTCTGATCCAAACTGCCTCCTTCATAGCTTCCAAAGCTACAATATACTCGGCCTCAGTTGTTGAATCTGTAATTGTTTCTTGCTTGGAACTCTTTTAACTCACTGTGCCTCCATTAAGGCAGAACACAAATCCAGACTGCGATCGCGAATCGTCCTTGTCGGTCTGGAAGCTAGCATCAGTGTAACCATTTACAACGAGCTCCTCCTCACCTCCATAGACCAGGAACATATACTCAGTTCTTCTCAAGTACTTAAGGATACTCTTTACTACCGTCCAGTGACTTTCACCTGGGTTTGACTGAATCTGCTCGTAACACTTAGAGCATAGGAAACATCTGGGTGTGTACAAAGCATGGCATATATGATGGATTTGATCGCGGAGGCGTACGGGATCACACTCATCTTCTCTAGCTCATCAGGTGTCGAAGGACACTGACTCTTGCTGAAAGAAATTCCATGTGACATTGGCAGAAAGCCTTTCTTGGAATTCTGCATATTGAACCCTTTCAATACCTTGTCAATGTACATGCTTTGGCTTAATCCGATTAACCTTCTCGATCTATCTCTATAGATCTTTATGCCCAAGATATATGCTGCCTCTCCAAGATCTTTCATTGAGAAACTTTTTCTCAATGAAGACTTGACAACATCTAGCATAGGAATATCATTTCCGATCAATAATATATCATCTACATATAAGATCAGAAATATAAGTGAGCTCCCACTAGCCTTCTTGTAAACACAAGGCTCTTCTTTATTCTTGATGAAGCCAAACCCTTTGACTACCTCATCAAAACGAAGGTTCCAACTCCGAGAAGCCTGCTTCAGCCTATAAATGGACCTTTGCAGCTTGCAAACTTTCCTAGCATTCTCTAGATCATCAAGACATTTAGATTATGTCATGTACACATCCTCAGTTAGGTTTCCCTTAATCAAAGCCGTCTTGACATCCATTTGCCATATCTCATAGTCATAAAATGTGGCAATTGCTAGGATGATCTGGATAGATTTTAGCATAGCGACGGGCAAAAATGTTTCATCATAATCAACACCTTAAATCTGCCTGAAACCTTTCGTCACCAATCGTGCTTTATAGATATGAACATTTCCATCAACGTCTATCTTTTTTTTAAAAATCCATTTACACTCGA
>KE371962.1:445025-460013 GCA_000418225.1 Zizania latifolia
GCTACTCTGTTCGTGATCAGAGACAGTACAGGAAACGAAAGCAATTGAGAAAAAAGATGCAGCTTTTTCATTGCCTACCGGCCAATGATCAGTAAAAATCGAATTTTCGTATGGTAGAAACGGTCCTTTTCAATTGGTCATCATGTGAACCGTACCGAAATGAAATCAAGTGACGATAGGAACAATCTATTGCATCAATAACAGGAAAGAAATGAAATCCGTTTCGTTCCGTGCAATGATTGGAGCCAATAAACCCACCAAAACGATGACATTTCGCAGCTCCGCGGCCAAGAACGACCAAGAATGCCTCGCTCTCCACTACGTAACCAGAAAAGATCTATTTTTTCCTAGCAACAACATGGAATCGAACCGGACGAACGCAAGATGCAGACACGAGACACCCGGACAAGATCAGATCAGAGATCGCCGTCTCACCTCCGCGGAACGGCCGTCGCCGCCGTGCGAGTCGCTGAGGACGAGGAAGGAGAGGAGGATGCTGTGCGCCTGTGCGGCAGCGATGGCGGATGGCCGGAGGAGTTGGTGGCGATGGGGAGGGTAGAGGAGAGGAGGAGAGAAACAGCGCGTGAGGAGAGGGGAGAGAGAGATAGCTCGTGTGTATTTCATGAGATGAGCTTGGTTTCCCGTATACGGGGCATCCTCACCCAGCTGAAGCGTACAAATCCGATTCGAGTCTGGCTCCGACGTACGCAACCACACATCTATTGAGCAGAAATTTCTATTGGAGAGTCAATCTGAAGAAACTGACAGTGAAAGCTACACCCGCACATGCTTATCATCAGCGTGAGCCTAGCTCCTCTTTTTACAAGCACAGTGTCATCCACTTCACCCATTCTCCCCATGATGCCGCCTTGTCCCTCACTCCCCGCCGCCTCCTGCTCAACAAATTCCTCCGTCGAGATGTGCTCTGCCGATGTGTAAAGAGCTCTGAACTTGAAGAAGCAATCAAAAAGGCCATTTGTACATTTCCTATCCATCTGACGTTCTGAACAAGTAGTGCTGTGTTTTCTTTGTGTTGTTTTAGCTCGATTGACGATTGGTCTCTGCCACAATCCATGGCGTGGAAAGGGAACCGGTCCCTTGCCAGTACGATGTTCAGTGACACGAAAGGAATTGGAGGCCTCTCTCCTGCACGCACTGCATGTACTCCAACTACGGCAGGTCAGTCTGCATGGTGAGTAACCTGCATGCGTGATCCATCCATGCCTGAACAGTCAGGCAGAGGATGCAGTGTACGCAGCCTGCCTGTTCTTTTTTGCTTTTGCCAACTACTAGGCCAAGCCAACGACATGTTTACCAGGGTTGAGTTCATGGATGTATCGCTTTCGTTGATCTCTTGTCGGCTATGCTGCCTCCACGGATCAGGGCCTGGCCTGGCTTTAGCTTGCGTGGTGAAGTTTGGTGCCAGCTCTGAAATCCTCTTTTGTTTCGCTTTAGCTGGTTAGCAGCATGCAGGCCGCTGCAGCTGAAAGCGGCAGACGCGATGAACCGTGAATCTATCTGATGTGTGAGGCGAGAGCAGCAGAAGAGAAGGAAAACAGCTTCTGCTGCAAAGGCGATACCGGGACTGAAATGTTGTTTGGATGCATGGTCTGTCTAACAGTGGAGTAGTGTCGAAATTGAACATTGTTTCGACCATTAAGTATCACTTAGGTCCCAATCAGTGTGACCTAACAAAAGCCTGATAAAACTGTTAGCGATGTGAAAGTGATGATCTGGTTACATCTCGAGTGACAACTGACAAACGAAGCGGTGAAACATCACAAGTGGTAGTGCATCGCTTTACAGTCTGCTGTCTGCAGATTCAGGTGAACACGCTGAGAAGGATAATAACTAGAAAATTTGCGTGGCACTAGATTAAAGTTTATAGATATTATAATTGGATTTGATATGCAACTTTAGTATCCGTTTTTACAAATACTATAAACAGAACTGTATTTTGTATATAATTTTAACGTTTAATCTTCACCGCTATAATATGTACCAACCACAATATAACGGTGTGGATCTTTTCTTTTTTCTGATTAATATGATAATTTTTAAGTTTAATGAATATGATGTCTCATTTTCATACTGTCTTAATAATATAATAGATATGTTGCAGAGTTCAGTTGGAGTAAAAGTTACTAGGTTCATCCTCATGTCGTATGTATTGGACTATTGGCTGTCTTGGCTAGGAGGATCGGCAGATGCAGCTCGCAACAACCATTGCTCAATGCTGTCTCGTCCAACGTACCAATGGCTTGCGGTCCTAGGTCGGCACGAATGCGTCCGGACTCCGGATTCTGATCAGCTGTGCATCAGCCAGCGTGTCTACAGCCTAACATTGTACCGCAACCTTTTTGCAAAGGTACAGTCGTGTACTCGTGTCGACTGTTGTGCTGCAGGGGCTGAGTCCTGGTAAGGACGGACGGCGACGCCCGCCGCCGACATCACGCGCGCCGCACGACCGGCGGCAGTGGCGGCGCCGGCGCAGCTTCCCAGCCGAGCACGACAAGTCCACACCGCCGGCGCGCGTTGAGACTTGAGAGTTCGCCGCAACTTTACCGTGGCCCAAAACCGAGCAGGCCTCGTAGGCCCACGAAGGAATTCCACCGGTCGCTTGCCTCCTCACCGGTGGCGCTCACGGCCCATGCCACGTTGCCGCTGTCCTCGCGCGCGCGCTCGCCGCGGCGTGACATGTGCGCGCCGCGCGGTCTCGCCGCGGCGGATCCGCACGGCGCGGTACACGCGGCCGGCGCGCCTCGCCGGCGACGAACGTGTGCTCTGTGCCAGGTCTTGGCCGATCGTGAAAGAACACGGGGCCCCAGAAAGTCGGTGCGGCGTGTCAGACCGTCAGGGAAGTAGTTACACTGCACTCAACGGCTTGATTGTGGTCGGCACGGCATAAAAACTTGCAATCTTGCATAGGATACTGTAGTGTACACGGCCGCCTAGGCTTTCATTGAGCATGGGCGCATTGCTTTGCATGGCGGTCTCCTCCTACGTTACTGTTTGCTTGCAGTTTTTAGCTGAATTTTGTTTTCCATTAATACTGCCCCCTTTTCGTATTATTCATGTTACCAGGTATTTAACTTTAAATTTTCAAGTCAAAATTTTCTAGTTTTTACCAAGAAAATTATATTAACTTATATAGTATCAAATAAATACAGATATATTTTATAATAAATTTAATATTATATCTACTGATATGTTTTTATAATCCCCGTCCATAAGAGCAGAACTATTAAAGAAAAGGGGGAAACATTGTATTGCCTTTCATTTATATCATGCTACACCCAGGGCCCAGGGGTGGAGCTCTATGGTCCCATGTAGGTCAGTAGGTCAAAAAGAAATCAGTGCTTAGTATAATACAAACCTTATATTCATCATTTACTTAGAGCAATTCTAACCCATAGTATTTATGGGTGGGGTCTTAAATAAAAACGAGTAAAACATCATTCATAGACATCATCTTCTCGATAAATAGTTTCTTTAAAAAATATTTTCATCAAATCATTTATCTTCTCTCATTCTTCTTCCAATCTCCTCATTTGTTTTTCTTAGTTCTCCTGAAGAGCTGGTTTCCTGCATGAGACCTAGTTTCTATAATTTTTCCTCTTTATCTCCTCGTTAACTTGCTTGCTACATCAGTTTTTTTCTTATATAGCAGCCTATTTAAAGACATGGATGGTTGGAAAAACCCTTAAAATTAGTTTGTTGCGATAATAAATAAAATATAAATGATTAAGTGTCATTTCTACTTTTCGTTAGTTTTAGTTATATTGAAAAATACTAATGAAAGGCAATATGGTCTTTTCCTTCTCCTTGATAACAGTGTCCTAGCTAGAAATGATTATAATTAGTTATAGTATCTAATTAGTTAAAGTTAGATAAATTTGACTTATAAAAAATTAAATAACTTGTAATATAAGAGCAGCAAACAGCAGTAATATTTGGAGGAGACGAAGAAGCAGTTTAGAGTGATAATGCCGTGCATAAGGCGGCCGGAATACCAGTTTACGTGGTCAGCTCGTGCTAACAGAGGAGACAGTGCCAACGCCGGCCAGTCCTCTCTAATGATGATCAGTTGCGTCCGAATGAATTTGAGGCCCGATATAAAATAAAAAAATAAATAATTTATATAACCAAATAATACTTTTATAATATCTGTTATTTCTCATGGTATTTACTTGATATATATATATATATAATACAATATATATATTACTAAAACTCAAACTATATATAATACAATACATGTATACTAAAAGCCATTTATGAGTATGTGCTGTGTCCAAGGTGTGTGCCGTACTCAAATCCTCGGGGGACTTCATGTTAGGCAAGTATTCTGAGTAGCTTCGATTTGTCTAGTTACAGTACATGTTGATAATGTTCAATCTATTCGATTCGATGTTTCATTTTCTTCTCGTTGTGACTGAGACCACTGCACATCGTGGTTGTGCGATACTATCTCGAATCTCGTTCCAAACCGGCCGGTGTTCTTGTTTTGTTAGTTAGTAACAAAACAGAAGCCATATACAAGAGACGAGAAAAGACCGGAAAAATATATAAAAGATATAAGAGATGGTGAAAAACGAAGAAATTAATTAATCTAGGTGGTTGGATACAGATGGACTTCCTAATACAGAAAGAAAGTCAGACTGTGACTTTACTTCACAGTATTGTCAGAGTAACTAAAGAGGGCGGCCAATCTAACTGTATACTAGCTGAGTGCCCGTACGTTACAACGGGAAATAATTTATAATATTAAAAAAACACTATGTAAATAGAAATAAGCGAAGCTGAAGCTGAAAATTTTTTGTTTACTGTGAGAAGTAGTGGCGGTGACAGACTCACCACCACTAGCTTTTTTTTAAATAGTATAGAAAGGAAAAAACATAGTACACTGTGTCGACGCATTCTTCTATTTTTGCTTGCATATAATTAATACCTTGCTAATATACCAGTGATGTCTCTGAAAATCAAATATTTAGCTGGCATATCGCTGTTGCTGAGATTGCAACCAGCACATCGTGGCGTTCTAGCTTGGGATTAAAACATAAGCATGACTCGTCCAGACAGATCATAGCACTGCTAACTAGTTTTCTTCTAAGACTCATGTTGATTAGGTTGGTCCTCTTCCTTCAAATCCATTGCATTCAAACTCTCTTGTCGCTGTCGATTGCCGTGTTCTTGCAATGCTGACAATTAGCTCGGCGGTGGAGCGACGTGACACCAATCCCCAAGAGCTGTCTGTCCAATCTGAATATCTTAATTCAAAACGAACTGAAATGTTTTCTTTCCCCAGAGGAAAAATAAACAAGAACTGAACAACCACTGAACTTATAGCATGGAAACCCGCACGCTGGAATTGCAGCAGATACGACATGGATTTGCACAGCATTATATCAATAATGGACGTATCATGCGCCATGTGCGATGTCTACCACGCTGTAATCCATGGCGCCCAGCTGCTGGCCCGCTGCATGTAGCATGGCCCAGATCGTCAAGTCATCGTGCTACTGTTCAGTGTTAATTAGGTCGTGTGAATGTGTGACATCAATGAGACAACGCCGAGAAAGAGACGGGTCCTAGCTAGGAGTCAAGTATTACACTGCTGAAGAAAAGATAAGCTAGCTACAAGTTCAGAAAAGTTTTGCTCTCCAGTGAACTGATGGCGCGCATGCACGGACAATTCGCCGTGATGTTTGGGGCATGTACAAGCTGGTTGCCTGGAAGTAACCTATCTGCTGATGATTTCTTCTCCGGTTGACCTGAAGAATTGACTTCGTTTGGAACATGAGAATCGATTTCAGAGAGCAGAGGCCAAACATGAGGGATTGCTCATGGCAGACAATCAGACAATGGTCGGCTCCAACAGGGGACCAAAGAAAGAACAAACCGCCGGTTCATCGGGAGTAGAAATTTGGTGGTGATGAGACCAAGGTGAGGTCGATTAGCCCTAACATTTTGCACGCATTTAATATCGGCCATACCTACCAGAACACGATTCCCATGAATTCAGGGAAATTGGTATTCTCCTTAAGAACTGAGCAACCATGATGTTTTCATTTTTGGAAAGCAGAAGTTTTTTGTAGGTCCCTAAGATGAGAGTAATTCAGAAGTTCAGACATGTTCTCGTTAACTCAAAAAAAAAAAAAGACAATGCGGTACCTCATTATCTTCTCTCTGCAAAAACATCGTCCAGGAAGGTACACATTGCAGTTTGCAAGGACAACAGTACTGTCTTTTTTTAATTGTGATGAAGTAAGGATGACAATAAGTCTAAAATAGGTTTAGTTAAAATCTACTTGCAAAGTAAAATTATGAAACACTTTTAAACCTATATCCATGAAACTTGTGGGGTTCAAATCAAATCCGTGTTCGAACCCTTCGAATATCCGA
The DNA here is from genome assembly GCA_000418225.1 of Zizania latifolia. Lineage (NCBI taxonomy): Eukaryota > Viridiplantae > Streptophyta > Magnoliopsida > Poales > Poaceae > Zizania > Zizania latifolia. The sequence continues at coordinate 451,431 of KE371962.1, forward strand.
AAGCCGACGGAAAACCTATGTGTTTATAGAAGCTGAAGCTGAAGCTGAAACATAATCTGAAACAAAATCTAAAGCATAAGCTGAAGCAGAGAGAATCTGAAACAAAAGATAAAGCAAAAGTTGAAGCAGAGATAATCGAGTAAACCAATGGATACTCGCGTGTTTTAAATCAAACTTGCACCCGATCCGATCTAACCTAAACCAGGTATCCAAACTCACAAACTAGACACAAATGTAAATAGAATAAGTCTACATAACCCTCTCAACGTATTGCTGATTGATTACTTAATTCATAACCTAATAAATCAGATATTTAACCCGCTAACCTTTTAAATACCGTTTACTTAACCTCTGAGATAATTTTGCAAACCGATTTTACTCTATTGGTGTGCCATGTTGGACAAGACTGCCACATTGATCACACATGTCTATATAAAAAACTAACAGCCATGTCTCTGGACTTCTTGTTCACTTCGCCAGTACCTCCTCGTTTACTCTAGTGTCTCCTCCCTCCCTCCCCCCTCTCTCTTCGGCTAGATGAACGACGAGCTGATGACAGGGAGTAGACTATTGGATTGCATCTTGAGTTAAAGGTGAGTATCCACACCTTGTTGTTATGGTTTTTCCCGCTATAGAGTAGACCATCTTTTGCTACTTATTTCATGATTGATTGTGGTGCATCCTGTTTGTGTCATGTATAAATAGTTTATGTCTTCAAAATTCTATTGTGAGGGTCGAGATGATAAATCAGATAATAGCCACAGAAATCTACATAACCTCTATGTATTGTTGTCCAATGTGGCATGCCGGTAGGACAAAACTAATTTGCAAAACCACTTTAGGGGTTAAGTAAACATTATTTAAAAGGTTAGGGAGTTAAACACCTGATTTATTAGATCGGAGGGTTAAGTAATCAATCAGCAATATATAAAAGTTATATAGACTTATTTCAATGTAAATTTAAACTTAAACACATCCGTAAAATGGCCATCCTTCGATGAAAAGGCCATGAAACCACAAACAAAAAGGCAAGATACGTGAGGACTATTTTAACATTGTAGAAAAGCAAGGACTAAAATATGAAAATAGCCGGACCCTAAAACGCAGGCAGTGACCACGAATGGAGACAGCTTCCCTTTTCCTTTCCTCTCGAATCCTCTTTTTTACGGAGCGCGTTTAAAAACACGCACCGGCTCCTCGCTGCGGCGCCCATCTGCTGCAGCACACGCTCCGGTTTCAGACTTTATCAGGACAGCCATTAACGCCGCTGCTACAAGCAGCTTAAGCGGTGCAAAGATGGGCGGCGGCAGAGCTGGTGGGGATGGCGAGAGGGCGCTGGACCAGACGCCGACCTGGGCCGTGGCGGCCGTCTGCGCCGTCATCGTCGCCGCCTCCATCCTGCTTGAGGGCCTCCTCCACCTCCTCGGCCAAGTACGCCGGAACTCCCTTTGTCGTTGCTCCATTTCCTGAATCATTCCGTTTCTTGGTTTCTTTTCTCCTCTTTGTGCCGCTTCTGATCCCAAGTTGCCGATTTGTTTGTTTCTTGGGTGCTGCTGCCTGCTGCTGCTTCCAGTGGTTCACCAAGAGGAGGAAGAAGGCGCTGTTCGACGCTTTGGAGAAGGTTAAATCCGGTACATTGCGGCGTTTCTTGCAAAAAGTTGTTTTTTTTTCTGACGCGCTTGATCGATTGCACTTGCAACATCTCGGGTGAAGAGGAATTTGACGAGGTTTACATTTGCAGAGCTGATGACTCTGGGATTCATATCGTTGCTGCTGAGTGTCACGGGGAGGTACATATCGCGCATCTGCATCCCGGTGGGAGCTGCAGACACCATGCTGCCATGCAGTCTCTCCCGGAATTCAGAGCAAGAGGAGCCCGAAGGTCATGGTCGACGGCACCTATCTGCAGATCCAACCAACTTTTCCTGCCCCAAAGTGAGCGACTCCGGTGTGCTAGTTCACATTGTGCAGTGGCAGGAATTACCTTTGTTCGTCTGTTCAGACTGTATTTTTTTCAGATATGCCGGAACGTTTTGAAGTGTTTGTTAACCTCTGAACATTCAAACGATGACATGGCAGGGTATGGTGTCGCTGGTTTCAGCCGATGGACTACACCAGCTGCATATCTTCGTGTTCTTCTTGGCTGTCTTCCATGTAGCATTCAGTGCTATTACAATGTCTCTGGGTAGAGCAAAGGTAAAGTGAGATTGAAGTTTGAACTCCATAAAGGTTTCCTGTACCAGGATCATCTTATTAGTACGTTCTTTACTAGTTATGGACTTAATGTGTGAAGAAAAAGCTGAATCCATTATGAACTCTTCTATGTAGACACGCATATGGAAGGAGTGGGAGAAGGAGACTTGCTCCCTTACCTATGAGTTTTCATATGGTAATACACTAATATCTACGTTGAAAAGCTACTGTGCATATGGTTTATGTGAAATTCATGCGGAGATTAGAAGCAAATCCATGGCCTGTAAATATCTATTGGTTCATTTGGCACCAGTCTTGTCCGATTTCATTCTGTTGATTTGTGATTTTGCTGCATATTTAAATTTTACAGATCCCTCAAAGTTCAGGCTTACTCATCAAACATCTTTTGTGAGGCAACATGCAAGCTGTTGGAGCAAAAGCACTATTCTGCTTTATTTTGTAAGTTTTGTCATAGCTTCTCCCATTTGCCTATTTATGATTACCTGTAAACATATCAATTGTTTCAGAGTACTTCAATACATCAGGTTAATGTATGACATTAACTTGAATCTACCTGGAAATTAGTACTTACAATTCTACAATTTTAATAGATACTGGAAATCAAATGTTTCAACTTGAACAGACTATTTATTCCAAGGAGAAATTACTGGATCAAGTAGGGAAAAAGGTTTTCCACGATTATAAAGTAAAAATAATAATAACAATACCATAGGCTATGGGTGACAAGCAATTCTAGCTAGAGCGTTAAAACATATTCTCATGATTATTTCTGCATATTTTATCTAGAAATGAAGTTTAATGGCTTCGAACTCATTCAGTTTGCTGTGATTCAATTTGTTGTGAAATTTGTAGGTGAGCTTCTTTAGGCAGTTTTTCAGATCTGTTAGGAGGACAGACTACCTGACATTGCGGCATGGGTTCATTGCTGTAAGTAGCTTGTCATTTTCCAAATTACCAGTGATGTCGTGCTGACGGTGGTGTTAATTTTGTGCTTCTGATAAATCTCGTTGTAGGCTCATTTATCTCCAGGGACTAGGTTCAATTTTCAAAAGTACATCAAGAGATCACTGGAGGATGATTTCAAGACAGTTGTTGGCATTAGGTAAGGAGTCTTTGAAATGTAACATTTATGGTTATACACCTTTCTTGGACCTTTTGAGCAGATTGCCGCAGTGGGCAATAAGAAAATCAATCATTTTTATGAACCCTTTGATTCATTTACAGAGAAGAGGGCTAGTTGCAAAATGAGCTGTGTTGTTTAAAAATTAATCTGATTTTTTGTTATCCATTAAGAGTTAGCTACATTTAAATAAGTTGTGCATATACCAATGGAAATGCCAGTTACAATTTAGGATGTTTGATTTTCACATAAAAAGAGCAATCATTTCTTGCAGTAGTTTCCTACAGATCAGAAGTTAGTGTCTGACTCTGTGTGCCACTATCATAGAGTTGCAACATTTTGTCTTCTTGTTCTCTTTATTATCCTTGTTTTGTTTTCCTAATAATTAATTATCGAATGACTCACTTTATCACCCACTACCTTACCAGTCCACCCTTATGGGCTTCTGCGTTGGCTGTCATGCTCTTCAACGTTCATGGTGAGTTATAATCTTATTTTTTTAACCATCAACTTCCCAAAAATTTTTTAACCATCAACTTCCCAAAAACTATGGTGCTGTCAAATGATCATTTGCATTGCACATAGCTTGCCTCACTGAAGGAGTGCTACTTGCTTATCATAAATAAAACTGACCACTTGAACAGATGAGCTCCTTGGTTAGAGTTCAGATGTAATTTGGCTAAGATGCTCTCATGGGAATGATGTTGACTTCCTTTCATTTTAAATATTTCTCCAGGATGGCATAACTTGTTCTGGTTCTCTACAATCCCCCTTGTAGTAAGTGCTCAGTTTGGTACCATTATGGTAACATATCTGTTATGACTGGTGCTAACAATTCTTTCTTACATGTAGGTGACTTTAGCAGTTGGAACAAAGCTGCAGGCTATAATTGCAATGATGGCTGTTGAAATTAAAGAGAGGCATACAGTTATTCAAGGAATGCCAGTGGTGAAACTCAGTGATGAACGTTTCTGGTTTGGGAAACCCCGTCTGGTTCTTCATCTTATCCATTTCGCATCATTTCAGGTAACTTGAACATAAAGCATGCAGGCAAAGCTTTTGCGTTGAACATACAGTCTTGACTTGTGTCATACACCATCAAATGATGATGAATGTCATACACCATAGACATCTGGATAGCAGTGTCAAAATGAACTTGAACTGACATGATTGCCAGGAAATAAAATAACGGTGATTAGACAATATTTTGTTGCCACTCAATTACTTAATCTCTAGTCTTTAGTATGCGCTTAAAGTTAAATCTGAATCCACAAGACTACCAGAAAACAGGTCTATCCTTTATCTAATGGCTGTTCATTGTTCTTGCAGAATGCATTTGAAATTACATATTTCTTTTGGATTTGGGTAAGACTTTTTTCATTTCAAGACTCGCAAGAAAATTTTATAGCACAATTGTAATTTCTCTGATGATGCTGAATTTCTGTGTAGTACGAATTTGGGTTGAGATCCTGCTTCCATGACAAGTTTCAGCTTATCATTGCCAGAGTCTGCCTTGGGTAAGTTTCAGACAGTTTGGCTTGCTTTTCCTCAGAATTTTCTGTGGGATACTAATTATTATGTTCCAATCCACATGTACAGGGTCATCGTCCAATTTATGTGCAGCTATATCACACTTCCACTCTATGCCCTTGTATCTCAGGTACCTACTCACATCAGCTAACAAAGTTCAGTAACTCACTTCACTTCCAGCTAACATTTCAGAAATGATATTGAGCTGCATATGCTGTCAACACATGATTTACTATTATCCTGTCGATGACTAACCGGTGAAGGATTGTTCTCCAGATGGGGTCGCAGATGAAGAGAACGATTTTCGACGAGCAGACGGCAAAGGCTCTGAAGAAATGGCACAAGGCAGTGGTGAAGAAGAAGCAGCAGAAGAGATCATCCCATCAGCCTTCTTCAGAGACACCGAGCACGGACACGACGGAGGCAAGTCTTCAATGCCAGTGCGACGCCGCCACCGCCGCCGTGCCGGTCCGTCACCTCCACCGGTACAAGACCATCGCGCATGTTGGCGCCACAGGGTCGCTGTCCGACGACTCGGACTTGTCGGACACTGACACCGCCAGTGACATGCCGTCCTCGTCGCCTACTAGGCACCTGATACCTCCAACGAAGCAGCGGAGCCTCGACTCCGGGCAGGCAGAGGTGCGCGTCGACGTCGACGCGACGCCGGAGCGCCATGACAGCTTCTCCTTCCCGAGGCTGCATGCTCAGAATTCTTCGGGAAAATAACCAAACGAAAATCCTGCTTAGTTCTATCTAACGATACCTGTAAAATTGAGCTGGTGACGAGGCTGTGCAGACCTTTTTAGAGTGATAAATATTATCTTGCATCGATGGTAAGTGATTTTGCATTTTGTCACCTCTGAACTAAGAAATCATGGTACGAATCAATGGAGAAAGGAGACTGCTTAGAATAGGGGATGCAGGTGAAAAAAAAAGCTGGAGTTGGCATTGATCTCCTCTAGGCTCTAGTCCTCTGGCCATGGCGGAGAGGCCGCACCGGATGCATCCTGAAGCAGTACAAGCATTTGGGTCAGGAACTCAGGATTTTTCCTCTCGAGTCGGTCGCCGGAGGTGTGATGGACGCCGGCGTGGTTGTCGCCGGAGAAGGGAAGGCGAAAATTCCGCGGACGACACGCTGACCGTTCGATCTGTCATAGGCGGCCGAGATCACAGCTGGCACGAAACAGGCAGCCTATGAATTTTCCCTTTACACCCTTTATAGATATAGTTCTTCAAACCGTACCCCTATTTAGATCGCTACCATCGGTAGCGATCCGAAAAGGATCGGATGGCTCACATGAATCCGTGGATACCATTATCCATAAATAATCTGTTTTTGCTTAATCACTGGTGGCATCATTATTTTTGTGCTCATTTCACCTTGATGTGCTCTTGATGACCGTAATTGTATTGTTTTGATGCTGATTTACACGGTCTTTACATGTTACCTCTATGCAAAATTGTTTAATATTTTGTCCGAAATAAATTGTTATTGCATCCTTATTCTGAATTCTAGTTATTTATTAGATATTTTGACTTAGAATTCATACCAAAATCAAATTATACTTAAATTGCAACCTGATTGATGACGTTGGCGTCCTTGCATTGGTCTCAAATCTCTACCCCGCTGCAAAGAAATGGGACAAAGTCGCAGAGTTTAATACAGCTCCAACTCTAAAATTTATACTGGATTTGAGATTTACATAGTATAATAAAACAATTTAATTTTTTATATTTAGTCCAAAATAAAAACTAAATTACTTAACTAAGGTCTCATTTGATACAGCTTTAAATCTAGAATTTGGTGGAGCTGGCCAAACTTAGCTTTAAGAAATCCTAGATCTGAAGCTGTGGATGGATTAGATGTATTTAGTTGAGCAATTTATTTTTTATTTTAAACTAAAAACAAAAGTTTAAACTAATTTATTATACCATACAAACTCTACCTCCAGTATAAATCTCAAAGTGAAAGCTGTACCAAATAGACTCTAAATACCTTTAATCTATCCACAGCTCTAGATTCAGTGTTTTTTAGAGTTTGGATGGATCAACTCAAAAAAATTCTGAAACCGGAGCTGTGCCAAATGGAGCCCTAACTAAAGAAAGGATACCGACAGCAAGAAGGTGCATGCAGCGGTAGCTAGATATATATACGCAGAACACGCCACACATTCATGATGGAAGACCAGAGCCATCCTCAGCATCATCAGATCCTAAAGATGGTGGCAAAGCATGATCCTAGAGATGAGGAAAATGGTCTACGTTCCAAGATCAGAGTTTGTGTACCACAATCTGGAGGAGCTAGTGAAGGAGCAGCTGCTCAATTGCCTTTGGTTTGCTGAACACAAGCTCAGGAACAAGGCTTGCGATCATCAAGAACCTCAGGTCCCATGATGCCATCAAGTATATTTCAAGGATTGCATACCGGGAGATTGTAGTACGAGATGCCAAACGCTTCCACCGTTTCAAAGATGGAGCCTGCTCCTGCGGGGATTACTGGTGAAGGTACCAATTTATCTGAATTCTGAATAGCGAGACCACCTGTTCACTTGGCGATTTGTTGCAGAATGAAGACACTTTGTTCAGAAAGTAATGCCATTCCTTTTCTCTTTTTTCCTTGATAAAGTAGAGTGATTTTATCGTCCTTAAGATAATACCAAGAGATATCATAATTTTAGTGTTAATTTTAATAACTCTAAATACCTAAGTTACTCAGAATATTTAGAGGTACCAAAATTAACATGTGCTATAAAAATTATGGTACCTCTTGGTATCTTTTATAGACGGTAAAATTTCCTGATAAAGTAAGTTGTACTTTGGTATTGAATAATTCTTCATTTCGTGATGAGATTTAGCTGTTCTCTAGTGTAATTGAGCAATATTGTCCCCTATGAAACATGAAATTTCAATACGTTGCCTACGGGCGATTGTCAATACGCTCAGATACATCGTTGTCCTATTTTTTATGGGGATTGCAAACATCGCCATTATGACTTTTTCCATCCAAAATGTGTTCTTAGCAAGGATGAAATTAAATGTGCTACTAACAGTAGATGCGATTAGCCACATGCTTGCATTGCATCTCAATTCTCAACTCCGTTTTTCTTCTCCAAAAAGAAAACATTTTTCGTGTGTAGTGTAACTATCACAATAAAACATCATTCTGGTTTCTCATCCACAGTTGCAAGCTTGCAATGAGCTTTTGTGCACATTAGCTGTATCCACTGTAAAATTAGCATGCTTATAATGAGTGGTTCTCTCGAAGATTTCCAATTTAGTGGGCTATTCAAGGGGATTATTCATACCATCAATGCCCCTACTTACGAATTATTAAGTATATTTGTATGAACATGTTTCAGTTAATAGTAGTATCTTTGTAAACTTAATTTTCTTTTTTGTTTATGGAAATGAAATTTGTAAGCATTACGCCTTAGAGTCAACATGAAGGTGTTGTACAATGTATACTATGTTTATGAAATATTGTATTGTTCCTTGAAATAGATTGTCATTATGGATCAATAAATACGTGATTTGTTCATGAGACTCATAATGTGACTATTTCTAAATGATCCCTGATCGGTCTAAGTCATATATAGAACAGATATGACTGAAATCAGCATGTGTATTGATTGATGATAAACGGTTTAAATGGAGATCCGAACAGGTCAGATAGAGATCCGAGTAGAGTTCTGGTTGGGCTCAGATGGGTTAAGTTA
>KE371962.1:462092-486960 GCA_000418225.1 Zizania latifolia
CGGAGTTCGGCGAGCGGGAGGAGGTGCGCGTGATGCCGCAGTGCGGCCACGGCTTCCACGTCGCCTGCGTCGACACATGGCTCCGCTCCAACTCCTCCTGCCCGTCCTGCCGCCGCCCCATCGTCCTCGACGACCCCTCGCCGCCCAAGCGGTGCCGCAAGTGCGAGTCCATAGTCCTAGAGACCGTCATCGCCGCCTCCTCCTCCTCCTCCACCGCCGGCGGCCGCGGCGGCGTTTTCTTGCCGTAGGGTAGGAGAATGGCTGTGTCCCTGGCTGGTGGGACCCAGGTCGGTGTGAGTGGTTGAGCTGCCCCTTTCCACCCTTGGCCTACATGTCAGTCAGCCAGTCAGTAGAGCTCTGAAAATTTTCTTGTCAAGAAAAATGGAAAGGAGAATAATTACAACTTTCAAAATTTGTGACTCTTTTTACACCTTTTTAGTTTTTTTCCAGTTTGTGTTCCCACGATTTGGTAGGTCAGAATTTTGGCCTATTTTGTAATATTAAAAATGATAGATAAGTGATATGTACAAGGTATTAAAAATAATTTTTTTATTTGTACGTGAACTAGAAAAGTTGTGGCTGTATGATAAAAAGGTCTTTTACTACCCGACTAGCATGTTTCATGGAGGGAGTTGATGTCACTGCCTACGTGGAGTCATCCAGTCCGTTGGATGCGACGAGATGGGAGGAGGTGAAGTGGAGTCACCGGTTGGTCTGCCTCAGCGTTAGGTCACATATGACAATCATCAACAGCGTGTGACCGTGAGGTTTTTGTCCTCCATTAATTGGACCCAAATCAACCATAGTGCTTAAACAAAGTGTTAGATCCTAAACCTACTCCACTTGCATGATAACCTCTCCCAATAATGGGATCAGTATCTTACTATCTTTCATAAAAAATATAATGGGATTAGAAGAGCTCACTTTGGACAGATACGTCCAGCTCACCGGCCGAGTGTAGATTAGCGAATTCTCGATCTGGCAGCGGGACAATAGTAAATAGTAATCGGAAAAATTCTGCAGGCTAACTGACCTGTCCGTTGTCCGTCTGGACGTGGCGAGAGCGTCGCCTCGCGGTGTAACAAGCATGATTTACCTGACCATTCATTTTCATGGTAACCGATTCAGTTATTATTTGATAAGTAGGATTTACCTGACCATCAACAATGATGAGATAGTTTATTGTCGTGGTAACTGATTTAGTTATCGTTGTTATCGTTTCGGTTTGACAATAGCTAGATTTGGTTACTATTACCTGTCGACGACAATAAATCTTAAAACATAGTTATTTAGTCGGTAACGGCGAGCCGCAGTGAGAAGTCACTAACCGGAGGAGGCACGCGTGAGGTGGGTTGCCGTGGCTGACGGAGCGTGTGGCATGTGGCTGGTGTGAATGTGACGAGAGGAGAAGACGTGCGTAAATGGCGTCAACGACCACCTACCGCGACACGAAACGGGTGGTGCTCGTGTCCCTTTGTGGCCCGCGATGGCACGAGTGATGCAAGAGGCAGATTCAATACTGTGATCTTGCTGTTACAAGACAGTAATGTCTTGTCAGTTAATACAAGTATCTTTTTTTTAACAGCATTAAACTGACATCCTGGATCCACCCTCAGTAACACTACCTGCTGCATGGCAGTATGGCACCCGCCGCTCTGGCCTACCCATTTCCTGCAAAGTTTTATGCTGCTTTTTAGATGGCCCTAGTTCATACTTGCTACTGCAGTTCTTTTTTGGTTTTTTGGTGGCAATGGGATCCTCTCTCTCTGGAGAATCTACACCTACTGGCGCCTGGTGGAGTTGTTTCCTTCGATTCGATCAAATGGAACTCTGTGCAGGTGGAGGAGCTCCAGTGGCACAACATTTCTGAAGTCTGAATTCAATTCTGAACCAATGGCAGCCAGCAAGACCAGACATTCCTCAGCCTGAGCTTCCCACCATCTTGGGGCGTCGCTTTATTTTATGTCTAATCTCTGGAGGTACCACTAGAACCAATCGCCTTTTGCTGGAACAGCAGCTTTTGTGTTCCACTCTGACTGGTAACAGAACTGAAGAATGTGCCTGAGACCCTGAACAAATCACATATTTCTGAAGCTATGAACTATTATAAAGTTTCAGCCTTCAGAAAGAGTGCAGAAAGGAAATCAATTCAGAACTGCTAGGCTATGATAATTTCAGAACTCACAACCATGAGAAGAAAGCAAAACTGAGCAAAGATCAAAACAGTAACATAACTGTGATAGACCACTAGTTACAGAGCGAAGAATTAAAAAAAAACACAAATTCAAAGTGACCAAACGAAAAGGAATAGATGATCTACATGCCCTAGTTCCCAAAACCGATCTATGACAGGATTTAGCCTCATGTTGTACCATCAAATCATCTCTTTAGGCTCACTGCATTTGATCTCTTCAAAGTTTCTTTAATAAAGCACCACAGGTCTACCGTAGTGCGGTTTGGAAGCAACAAAATTATCACCAGCAATTCAATCACTAGATCACAGAAACTAGTCCCTAGCTTCCTTAGCCTGCTTTGCTCCAACAGAGAAGAACTCAGTGATGACTTCAAGAGGCATTCCCTTTGTCTCTGGCACCTTCATGTAGATAAATATGAGCGCTAGTATGCAAACAACCGCATAAATTCCGAAAACTCCAGCCAGTCCAATGGCATTGAGCATCACAGGGAGGGTGTATGTCACAATGATATCTCCAATCCAGAATGTTAGGGCACAGATGGCTATGCAGATGCCACGAACAGTTGTTGGGAAAATCTCTGCACAAAGAATATTTGGAATAGGCCCAAACCCCATGACGAAGAAGCAGAAGTAGATTATGACACTGACTGTGGACAGTGCGGCATGCACCATGGTTCCCACATCCACGACATTGACCAGAATCAAGATAGCTAGTGCTACTACCAGGATGGGGATTGTTGCAAGGAGAAGAAACCTGAATAAGAAACAAGGCATAAAAACGGTTAGCATAATACTTACATTCAGCAGTAATGCATTCAATCACAAATAAGTAATAGCATGCAAAATATGAAGTATAACCTTCTTCCAGACATATCCATGAGCCTCATAGCAATACCAATGCTAGGAAGCATCAGCAAGGTTGTCAAAGCACTAATAAGAATAGATGCAGATGATGAGCTAAGTCCGAGGTTTGAAAGAAGAACACCAACACCCGCTTGCTCAAGTATTTGCGGAGTGTAGTACAGAACTCCATTAATACCAGCAAACTACATATAATGGAAAGTTGATAGCACATTAATATTTGGTATGTCAATCTGAGGTAAAAAGGAAAAAAGGCTAATAATCCTAATATGAAATATAAAAGGGAAAAATGAAGAGTAGGCAAGTGAAAAAAATAAGTATGCCGCAATGTGAAAAGTTGCTGAGAATTATTCTCAGGAGACTAGAACAATATTCATCAAATAAATTCCAGAATGTTATTAAGATGGAGGGCACAAAAGAAGGCCAGCACAGTGTATCTGTGCACAGATAGAATAATCATAATCAAGTCATGTGACATCCAAGGGTCCCACAGCCCACTCCCACTGGTTCCAAGTATAATATTTAATAGAATATTTTAATGCATCTTATACAGAATACTACATGTTCCTTAATAATGAATAATGCAAGATGTTGAGATTGACTTTACTGGTGTGAAAACTAAAGACATTTAGTAGCATTTGTGTTCTGATCATCAAATCTATATTGTCCAGATTAGCTCATCGTGTCATCAACTCATCATCCTTGTATGGAAATCTATAGCAAGGGAAACACGTAGAAGCTCAACATTTTTTTAGTAAGGTAAAAGTAAGAACTTTAACAAGAGATTCACTCGAAGTCCGGAAGCACACAGCATGAAGATGCTTTAGTTTTAACATTTTACCCTGATCAGTAGTTTATACTATAACTAGTAGAAATGTTTTTGGTGCATCTGAAGTGTTGAAAAGGTTCAATCATCAAGTGTGCTTAGCAACGCAAATGCTGGTATTCATACGCGATATGAAAGCAAAAAACTTGTTACCTGTTGCAGGATCTGTATCCCAATGCCAACAAGCAGAGCATGCTTCACTCCAGGTTCGAATAGGTCTGCCCATCTTGGACCTTTAGCAACTGCTTCAGATGGATGTACCATAGCAGGCCCAGCAAGATGCTGCTCCATCAATTCCTTAGAGTAAAGAGCAGGTTGGCTAACTAGAGCGGCTGCCTGGACGAACTCACTGCCAGGAGGAACATCACCTCCTGGCAATGACAATATAGAGCCCCTACGTTCTGGCACACCCTCTTCATGCAAGTAAATACGTTGGAAGCCACCTTCTTTTTGGCCATCTGCACCTTCCCTCTCAGTCCATTTCCAGGCCAACTGCCATCCCCCGCCAATGCCCATGCTGCTTACTGCCTCCCCTCCCTGCATGAGACTGCTACTTCTTCCAACAGCACCCATCATACTGCCATGAGGTGCAGCAATCTCCTTTCCTTCCACGCTTGTTGCTTGACGAGAAATAAGCGGGCTTTGGAGGCTATCCTCAATATCATCTCCACCATGATCGGATGCATACTCTTCACCCTCCCTTTGACTCTCAGCATCCCAATCAGCTTTAGCCTGCTGCTGTTCCGCCACGCTAAACATACTGCCAAAGTTAGGAAACAATGTGCTGCGCATGCTCCCCATTACCTCAGGCATCTTCTCATGGACACTTCCAAAAAGTGTGACAACAGGATCCACAAGGGACTTACCCTGACTAACCATACTACCATGACGAGAGATGAGACCTAACGCACTTCCAAGTGCACTTTGCCCCCGAACAGGACGGGCGACCCATGATAAGCCTGCTTCAGGTCCATACAGTTTGATCTTCTCAGGATCTGGAGCCAATCCTTCATCAGCAAGCTCGTCATCAGGGCCAATCATGTATTCCTCAATAGTTGTGTCTTTCCCAACCCCAAGTCCTTCAACAAGAAGGGCCATTTCTCCTGTACAATTAATACAACATGGGAAACACCATCATGGAGATTATATGCCTAATACAGACAGCATTAAATAGTTTCTACACATTCTAGGACCTTGGTCCTAACAAAACAAAAGGTTTATAGGTAAGGCATACAAACCTGAAACATCTTCCCTTCCTCGCAGGCTTTGCAACACCCGCTTGGCCTCAGCCATTCTTCCTTTGCTCACAAGCCACCTCGGCGATTCAGGTAAGAAAAAGACAGTCAATGCAAAGTATAAAAGTGATGGGATTGATAGAACCCCAAGCATGATCCTCCAATCTGGCTGCGGCATGAGGGACATCGCAAACACCATGCAATATGAAAGGAACATCCCTCCAGACCCACTGAACTGTGGCAGTGTGTTCAGCAGTCCTCTGATATCTGTTGGGGCAGTCTCAGAGATGTACAATGGGACAAGCGTGACAGCCAAACCGATGCCGAACCCATCAATGAGTCTTGCCAAGAGCAACACATACACAGTTGGTGCCCAGAGCATCACAAGTCCACTAACAAAGTAGAGGACAGCAGATGCGATCAACATGGGCCGCCTACCAACAGAATCAGCCACTGCTCCAGAGAACGTTGTGATCACCGTTGCCCCAATGAGCGACATGGCTACGATTAGGCCCTCGATGAGGGGCTCACTCTGCAAGTTGAATTCCTTCTTTATGTACAGGACTGCACCTGGTAAAATCATCCAAGAAAGTCCAGAGGGTCAGCATGAAGTAAGACAATCGGTATAAATTCAAAGTTCTCCAACTTTTCGTCAGATAGTATTAAGGTTTCGTTCTATCAGAAATACAAATCATGCGTGAGATCCGTACGTTTGTTAATCTCATTCAGAAATAACTCGAAATTATGTGGAAATTTGAGTGGATTGGTCATATCATGAACGGGAAGGAAGAAAGAAACTAATTTTACAGCAGGGTATTCCACCAAGTCCATCATGATCTCGACAAGTATCACAATAATTGCCACCTAACACGGGCCCTCGTGTAACATAAAGACATGCAACACAAACTGTGGCAAAAGATTCGATTTTCTCTCAAGACGACTTACCTGCAATGGTTGCATTATCCCAGCCCTGCAGCAAGTTGCCGATGGAGGCCGCGATGGCGACCAGCACGGCGCCCGCCATGGCCGGCGAATCTACCACTGCACAATCACAACCAACAACAACAACAACACCACCACCACAAACAAACAACATCATCAGCATGCTAAATCTAAACAAACTCCCTCAAAGAAACCAAACAAACCTGAATCGATACAACAAAAGGCCTCCTAAAATCAACACACGCAGCGAGAGAGAGGAGAGCCTATCGCTTAGACTCTTACCACCGAGATTTCGGATCTCCGGTCGGGCAGGGCCTTCAGAGGAGGCGGTGGGGAATCTGGAGCGCTCTGCGAGATGGCGAGGTGGGGAGATATATGGGGGAATTCTCGCCAAAATTGGAACCTTTTTATGGTGCGAGCGAAGAAGGGAGGGGTGGTGGGATTTGGAGGAGAGCGAGGTGGGGTGGGAGGGGGCGCGTGAGGTGTGTGGGAGACGGAGAGTGGGCTGCTACTCTCTGGAGACTATCATCTGGTGCTCTGCGTGACGAGCGGCCAACGATTTTTTTCCCCTCTCCCTCCTCGCTGCATTTGCTCGTGAATTCCAGCGGCACAGACGGGTGGGGCGCACAGGTTGTGGGCCAGAAATTCAGATGGAGAGGCTGGAGAGTTCAGCGTGAGAGAGAGAATTGCGTGGTTTTCATTGACAGGTGAGCACTGGCAGTGGCAGGGGAATTATTGAGCTGGCTTCCTTCGGATCCAACCTAAGCGGCTGATTGATATGGCTCTCAATGTTTCCTCTAGCTTCGGAACACTCCATTTAACAATTAACACTTGATTTGAGAGCGATTTTCAAAAATAAGATGTTCATCTCTTAAACCAAATAACTGTTTTATTGTTTAAAAGATAGAACTATTACATTCTATAAATAAAAAAACTGATGTTTCTATTTTATCTTACCTCGTTTTTTAACTAAACACATCCTAAATCTAAGTTGTGTGGCTGTAGAAATATGATCCTATTCTTTCTATCTATCCTTAGACATATTCATATATTTTGTATATAAAAAATTCAGTAACATTTGATTTGATTCTAACTATATCAGATAAGATTCATGAGCTAAAACCATACCAAACAACCTTTGATACCCCACCTCTACCCCACCCCATGTAGGACAAGCAGCCATTTGTGTACTTGCTACTGGCAAAAAATGTGTTTTCTTTCATGTGTTGCCATGTTCACCAAGAGTATTTGAAAGCATACTATGTGTGTGAAAGGAAATTGATATCATGCCATCTTCTGAGGTGAAAATGCTAGCTTGCAATGGGATGTACCTTGCATTCCAGATTTCACATTTAAATTCTTGGGTTTCAATATGTATCAAGTTATAGATTTCAAGAACCATTTTCGTTTGTACGAATTAGAAAGTTGAGAAAACAATATAAATTGTGCTGGCGTGTATGGTGAAATCACTACTAAAATTGGTATCTTTTAGAAATAGTTGCTCGGATTTTTCACAGGGGAAAACAGGAATTTTCCATCGGATTGGATCTTATATTTATTTCGTTCCAAGATTCCTCTAGGTTGAGACATTCCATATGAATATCAAAAAAAAAAAACAAGGGTGCATTCATATGTCTATGAGGTAATTGTTTTCTACACAATTCCTCTAAGAATACTATGTTTCATACATGTTGTCAGTGGTTTTAAAACTATTTGCATAGGTTTCAAAATTATATAAGAACATTGAAGCACTTTAGCATATTTCAAACTTAGATTTTACAAGGCATAAATGAGTTCTAGCAAGTTTCAACAAAATAAACGAGTTCTAGCAAGTTTCAACAAAATATATTAGGAAAAGAAATAAAACCTGGGTTGATTCGGCACGGCAGATTCGGTCGGCTGCCATATTTGCGGGCATATCGAACTTTCCTTATGGATTCATTCATGTCATGCTCCTTTCATAACGACTCTTGAGTATGGAACTGGATTGAGATCCCCTGATGTTGGGGTTCCCGATGTTAGAGGGCTGCCTGACGTCAGAGGACAGTCACGAGATCGCAGCCGCTCCGCTGCGATCTGACGGTTGGGACGGCGACGCGGCGAGAGCGTAGGCCGGAGACGGGACGGAGTGGGGCTACGCGACGGGGCGACTTCCGGTGATGGTCGGAGCAGCATCTAGGGCAGGGTGGTAGGGCGGCAGGACGATGTCTAGCGGTCGCATCCATCAGAGCGGGACGGAACGGGGCGGCGGTTGGAGCGGGACAGGGCGATGGTCGGAAAGGGACGGGACGGCGGCTGGAGTGGGGCAGAGCGGCGGTGGGAGAGCGGAGACCGTGTGAAC
The DNA here is from genome assembly GCA_000418225.1 of Zizania latifolia. NCBI lineage: Eukaryota > Viridiplantae > Streptophyta > Magnoliopsida > Poales > Poaceae > Zizania > Zizania latifolia. Next base: position 470,492 of record KE371962.1, read on the forward strand.
ACCGTCAGATCACAGCCAAATGGCTACGATCGCGACTTCCCTCTGACGTCGGGTTCCCCGACATCAGCGGATCTCAATCCTATCGAACTAGGGTTGATCATGGCGGTGCCATTAGATCTGATTTGGCGATGGTGATGTCGTCATCGGATCTGATTTGGCGATGATGGCTGAGCACGGATTTAACCTTTTCGGCTAAATCCCCTTCACATATTTTGGGATAGAAGAGATTTGATGCAACATAAGCAACCGATGATGACTGATGAGATAATGGTCGCCGTGACCACCGCTACCTGACCATTATCATGTGATGAAGGGGTAGATATGTTAGAAGTTTGTAGAAATTAAGGAGAATGTATTAAGGTTGCTCAATTTGGGGGAGTCTAAATAGGAGACACGTGACGAGCAAAATCATATGGTGCCCGTGTATCTTGTTAGACGAGCGAAATCACATGGGACCCGTGTATCTTGTTAGATGTGAACCTAATGGATACTCTTATTCACGCTCTTCCCATAGGTCACAGCTCCTTGTCAAAACTCAGATGTAAAATGTGTAGATCACATCACATGGAGGAGGAGAGTGGCTACTGTTTTATAAAGGCATTGATCAACATTTTTAAAGAGAGCACCGGTCAAACTATTGATAATGTGTTTTGGTAGCAAAAGAATAGTGGAACCCATATGCCGTGGCAGCACTACATTTGCAATGAATGTGACTCTCTGAAACTGAACTTTTCATAATACTAAGACTTTCTATGCATGGTCATTCATGGTCGCCGGTTCATTGACCAACTCTAGTCCTTCCACTCTTAGGATGCCAAAATGGTGCCATTGCCATGTTGTTTCTATCCAACTTTGTCCCTTTGCTCCTCGCTTACATGGTTACTGGCATAGTGGCATCGTGATTGAATAGAATAAAGGATAATTAGGTGAACCCTAGGTGACAACTGCACAAGCATAAGAGCATATAATTGAGAAGCATTGATGAAATCTAAATAAGAAACATCTCATATGCCTCCTTTTTCGGGTGTTCTGTCATACTAGTTTTGGGTTTGTTTGGAGATTATGTCTGCAGGTACTTCTAAAGTCTAAAATTTTTCTAAACATTTTAGAGGGTGTCTATTTGGGAGAGCTTCAGACGTCGAGAAACAGCTAGTGAGCTTCTAGCTGGTGAGAAGCTAGAGAAACCAATGTTTTCTAACTTCTACATTCTAATTTATTTTTAAATTATATAGTTATTGTGTTTCACAATTAGCTGGGTCTAGATTTTGGACCGTTTGAATGAGCTTCAAATTCTGGGAGTAGCTGCAGCTATCAAAAGCTCTCTTAAATAAGTCCATATTCTTTTTTAGACCGTGAAAATCAATAACTGTATAATCTAGAAACAAACTAGTATTTAGAAGCTGGATAGATTCTTATCAGCTACATACTCATCAGATATTTCTGAGAATCAATAGATCTAGATCTAACTCTACTTTATCTATTTATAACTTGCACAATTTTTCATTCTCAAGGAATACAATATGCCAGACCACTACAGCCCAGCTTTTCACTGTTCCTCCTTTCTAATGCTCCTGCAGGATCATCAAAGAGAGTTATCGATGGGTACAACAGTTGTATGAAACGGACGGCAACGGACCAGGTTGCTCCAGATTAAGAGTGGCCCCCATCTCTAGGTATTTTCGAACTAGTTTACAGGAATCGCATCAATTGGGCGATCTGTTGGGCCCAATTTATATATCTCCAGTGCTTATCAAGATGATGACACTTTTGGTCTCGAGTGCTTCGTGCAGATTGTTTTTCCATCTCACGCAGCGAGTTGGATACTATTTCCTCTGTTACATGCTGTATTTCAAAGTCAAATTTCTTCAAATTTGATTAATTTTATAAAAAAATATACTAATAATTATAATATCAAATTAGTTTTATTAAATCCATCATTAAATCTATTTTAATATTGTGTTTATTTGATATTGTAAATATTAATATATTTTTATTTAAACTTGATCAAACAGGAATGAACAAGCTTGACTTTAAAAAAGTTAAATAATTTATAATATAAAAAGAATGTAGTAATTTATTGCAAATGGTGGTGTTTGATTACACCAGCCAGGCTAAAGCAGTCCACCTGTCACTATCTTCTTTTTCTTCAGACAGATCAGTTGTTCTTTTTTGTGTTGGTTTCCTCCCGTGGCACTGCCCTGGTTTAGATCCTCCTAATTCAGCAGAAAAAGTATATGATATGATGATGGGTCTGTTTGATGAGCATCGGTTAGTCGTAGCTACTTTAGAATATAAGGTTATCTAAATAGTTTAGATTTTGGTTTTAGATTATAAATTTTAATATGTATAGAATCTAAAAATCAACTAGAATCTAAAAATTTAGAAACATAACTTCATCATATTCTTATCAGTTGCTTCTTAGCATATGAAGTTTATGAAACATGATCATTATGTGTTCAGTTCTTGAAATGTATCACATAAGATCCATTCTAGGTGCTAGATATTCTAGAATTCCACATAGCGTACAAATCTGAACTTCTGAACTTCTTCTTCTTCCTAAATTAATTTATATTTTCTCCACAGCATGCAAAGATGTTGTGCCATTCCATTAAGAAAGAGAAATAAATATTAGTGAAAGATACCCTATTTGGAATAAACGAAACTTTATCTTGCCCAGTTAGAGTTCTGATATAATTCACGAGTGTTTTGTTACCCCAATTGATGCAAACCTGAATTTCTGAACTTCTTCTTCCTAAATTAATTTATATTTTATCCAGAGCATGCAAAGATGTTGTGTCATTCCATTTAGGAAGAGAAATATGAATGAAAGATAACCTATTTGAAAGAAAATAATTTTTCTCTTTCCCAGATAAAGTTCTGATACAGCTCATGAATGTTTTGTTACTCCAATTGATTCAGCAAGAAAACCATGCTAATTTCTACTGTGGACTAGTGGCAATTGTGGATACCAGTTTCTTCCTATGTTACTCACTGTAGACACTTGAAGGCAGTCACGATAATCATAGATGTTATGAGCTAGTCGTGGAACACATGCACATGGATGGATATGGATGTGAAAATATCCGAATTATCTGTATTTATATCCGATAAATTATAAATGTAGATATCTGTATTTATATTTGAATTAAATAAGGATGATAAATGAAAACATCTGAATTCGTTTGGTAAATATGGGTATGAAAACGGATATCCGAAATTCTGTTCAATGTGGATATGAAAATAGATATATTTGTATCCATTATAGAATTTCATATAGATCAGACTATTAGGGATTTAGGATGACATGACATCACTATGTTAATATGTGTGGTTTATTTATTCTTTATGTAATTATAAAACACTTAAATAGTGAGGGTTTTTTTAGAAGTATAAGATAGTAGGATGATTAAATCGTTATTTACTTTTTATTTGCACAAAATTGATTTGAATTTGAATAAATTCTTAAAGTAGTTGTAAAAAATAGTTTTATTTATACACTTCATAGTAATACAAGCAATAAAACATATGTGCATATTTGAGTGTTTGGCATTGCATATTGTTATTGCTCTAAACGTACATTATTGAAGTGTACAACAGAAAAAAATCAACTATCACATATGTTTCTATTACGTCGCTAAAGTAGAAATATTTGGTTGGTTGATTGATTATGTTCACCTCATAAAATTTTAATTGTTATATTTGTGGTGTATGTTTATATATACCATTCACAAATTTTTTGTTGATTAATCGAATTTGATCAATTAAAATATAGATAGATTTCACACTTTTTATTTTTATATTCATTTCAAGTTAAACTGAGGAAACATCCGAATCCGGATTCAAATTTGAGCTATTCGTTTTGTATTCATATTCGAAAATATCCATATCCATATTCGAATCCGAAATAAAATGTGGTAAAAAGTGATATCTGGATTCAATTCTATACGTATCTGATCCGAATCCATCCTTATCAATGCATGTTGCAAGCAAAAATACTAGCCTTGATATTCACCTTTCTAGTAGCATTCGGCTCCGTTTTGAACACGGAAATTTTCATATAATTTTTTCATAAAACATTTCAGCTCAACTCATTGGGACCAGCCTTGGGAGGGGCAAGCTACAAGCAGAGGCAGAGCGACTGCCCTAGGCCCATAAAACACAAGGTCACTCCCTAAACCTGTTTATAAGACACGTAAGTTTAAGTTGCAATCGTTAGGTTATGTGTTATGATGTATTAATTCATAAGTTAGATAGACTTCAGACTTCTTATAAATGTTATTTCTATCTAGTATTGATCATACCTTCAGTTGTGACTAAATAGACTAATCGTAGCATGTTTCTTTATATTTAATAAAATTTCTATTTTTTAGTTTTGTTCGGACCTCGCAATTCAGGTAGTGTCATGAAATCTTCTATGTTCCAAACAGGCCTAGTGGAGTATCAATGCCAAAATTTTTGATTTCACTACACGTTACTTTCAGTAGTACATCATCATCAGCTTTACATTACTATCCCAGTCAGCTTTTCAGAAACTTCCATGGCCAATTGGCCACATTTCAGACCCACCGGCTCGCACGTCACTGTAAACTTTACCGGCAGATTCGAAGCCATCGGTGTCACGGCGGCGCCCCACGTGAGGCTGACGTCGCCGCGGGCGCGATCGGCGGCGCGCCGGCGGCCGCGTCGCGATTGATCGATCGGCTTCTGGCTCACGTGCAGTCGTCGGCTCGTCGCAGGCGCGGCTGGCATGGGCGTGGGCATATGGGTATGGACGCGCTCCAGGTGTCAGCGCAGAGGGCTCTAGCTCGTCCGACGCCGGCGAGGCGACGAATCACCCCACCAACGGACCCACCGGCCGCCGGCGGCGCCGCTCGCGTACGTGGGCACGCGTGCACGCGGCGTGAACGGGTGGGCCGGTGCGTTGGATGGCCGTGATTGGACGTTCGCCACGACGAGGGGCGCCCATGCTTGGGAGCTTGAGGCTGGGAGCTAGCTGGACCGGTGCCGCGACGGCGCGACGCCACGACGAGAAACAGCAGAATTGTCCGTGCTCTGGAGACATCTGAAAACTCTGAACTCTGAATATCTCATCTGATCGGTCTGGATCGGAGCGTGCTGAATTTGTGGCTTTGTGCCATGTCTGGACCATTCCGTCTAATCTCGAGCACAAATTGTTCTTCGCTGTCAGCAACTAGAGTGTGCGGTGAAACGTTCGGAGAGTGTTTAGTAAAAGAACAATGATGTACAGGTTTTCGCTAATATCTAAAAGGAAACATCAGTTTTTCTAGTATCTTATTGTCTGTTTTTTTTTCAAATTTTAAACTATCCAAACATGTTAATAGGTTGTTTTATATATGTGCATAAGATTTAAGAAATCAACTCAAATGATTTTCTTACCTCTCGTTTGTTCTATTTTGGAAAAGATAAATTATTTATTTATTAGATGAGTACCATTTATTTGATAGTGTCATATATGACATAAAAGATAAAAATATCTACTTACATTTAAGAAAAAGGTGAAAAGACTGTAACTACAGGGAATAGAAGGGAGTAGCAATGATTTGCCGACTGACTGAACTTTGAGAAAATTCGATCGGTTTGCAGATTAGTCACCAAATGACTAGGATCTGTCACTCGATGGGTTGGCCCACCTGCGAGCCTGACATGTTCTTCCGTTCTTGCTCTGCTCTTGTGGTTAATTGTGTCTCAACCTTTCAGAGTTTGAGTTTCAGTTACTTGCAAGCAGTCAGGACCCCCAAATATCTCGCTCACAAACTCACAATTTGCAGAATCTCTCGCAGGATTTCTTTTCTTTCTTTTCAAAGAGAAGAAGAAGAAGAATCTTTCGCAGGATGCATCCGAGAGCATCTGTCTTCCCTGCAGCTGAACCAGGGTCATTTTCAGTTTCAGAGCTAGAGAGCCGTACTACGCTTGAGCCACTTCCTGTTGCACTCTGGTTCGTCTAGCTCGTCCGAGTACAAGCCTACAAGGACATCGAGGTAAGGTAAGTGTGTGTTTAGTTCAGAAACAATATAAAATATAACAGTTTTATTAGATGTGTTATCCTAGTTTGAGAAATAATTTCTCTAGATACAAGATAACTATATTTCACAAAAAATACCAAACGCAACCATCTCACTCACACTCATGCGGCGTGGCTGAGAAGGAAAGAACCTTTCAGTTTTATTTCACCTCACTTCTAACTCAAACACACTCTAGCTTGGCCGGTGAATCTTCGCCCATGGCCATGGACAGCTCTCGAGCTAGCTAGCTGGCGTCTCCATAACTGTGCAACAGCGACCTTGCCCCGGAGCAGCTGAGCGAGACAGCTCTGGAATCTGAACACGGTTGACGACGGGTCACTGTACGGTTGATCGCTACGCGTTTGTTTGAGGTACAGTACTGTGTGTCTCATGCTAACTTCAAGATCATCACCTACGTACTGTTGCAGCAAACGTGCATTGCAAAAGTTAATAAATCAGATGATGGTTCAGTGTAAAGTTTGCCATGGATTTCATGGAAAAGCTTAATTTGCAGTTGGGTTTCCATGAGGAATAATCCTTCTTTCTTGGGCTTATGAGGCCCAGTGAGGGCAACTAGCTGATCAGTTACATCGAAACTGTTCTTACAAACTTCCTCTGTTGCTCACAAAAGCAACTTATTAGAATTCCGTGCAATTCTTTATATAAGTTGTTTTATTATTTTTGATTATTTATTAAATATAAGTTGTTTTAGAATTTTTAGGCATTTTCAACTTTTCTTCCATGTTTTCCATTTAATCCTCTCGTAAATAAAAAATCACTTTTTAAAATAGAATAAATAAAAGGCAATAAAACATCTAAGTTAATTTATTAATTCTTGCTCGTATATCTAAAATAATATGTATAAGGAATAGGAGGAAGTAGTAGACTGATAATTTTTATTTTTATTAGTAGCTAAGCATCCCCGTTCAAGCAACAGTACTGTAGCAACATGACAAGTTAGCACACGTGTGATTCTACACACTTACCACGCTGATAACTCTGCAAATACATATGACATAAGGCATGTTTGGAACGTAGAAATCTTCTTGAATTTCTGGCGGAAGATGAATTGGTTCGTCTAAAAATCATGTAAAATTTCGGCGACAAACTTACACGTCTACATATATATTCAGAGTACAATACTGGAGTCTGCATGTATATCACGCGAGGTGCCATGCCGGCGCCCGTCGTCTCACTTGCTGCCGGCGCCAATTTTCACGTCGGGGTTGCGCACCGTCTTGAGCCACATGCCGGCGAGCACCCGCGACGACAAGCTCCACATGATGTCGGTTCGCTGTCTCGTAGACGGCGGCGTCCGCGCTCTCTTGCCGGCGCGCGCCGGCCCGTGCGCGAGCACCCACTGCATTGCCGTCAGCTTCTGCCTCTCCGCGCCCCAGCTCGAGCTCCCGCCGGCACCCGACTGGCATCGCAGCTGCACTCCCCCGACGTGCAGGCTTCTGACCTTGAACCTCCCGCCGCCGCTCTGGCCCTCCGCGCGGAGCAGCCTCGCCGACTGCACGACGGCGACCATCGGCGCGCCCACCGCTTCGTAACGCCGCGACGGGTCTCGAAGCTGGATGGCCGCCACCACCGTGACGCGGCCGTCAGAGCCGCGGGACTCGGTCCACTCGTCGGGAGACACCAACGAGTCGAAGACGCTGGTGTCCCCTGCGGCCGGCGCCACCTCGAACGGCGCGTCCTCGTCGACCATCTCGGCCTGGATCATGAGCGCGTCCACGGCCATGGCCTCCAGCTTCTGCAACGAGAAGGCGATCACCTCCTCCAACGTCTCCGGGTCATCCGCCACGCTCCAGATGCCGGTGGCGACGCGCTCGCTCCGGCCCTCTGACACGGCGGTGGCAAACTTCCGGACGAGCCGGACGGACCGCGCCGCGCTCGAGCACGCGCCCTCGGTGCGCCGCCCGCCGATGACCGCCTCCGCTATGCCCTCGAAGCCAACCTGCTCGGGCGTCTTTCCCGTGAGGTTGTCCATGTCCCCGAGCTTTGCCACCTTGTTCCGGACCTCGCCGGCGCTGCCCGCCGCCGCCATCTTCTGGAGAACGTCGAACCCAGTCGCGGCCATGGAGCTCGGCAGCACGAACGGCCTCGACACCTGCATGGCAAGCTTCGGGACGGCATCTCCGCTTGTAAACGGCAAGTCGAACGGGCACATGGACACCAAGAACCCCCCGTCTCGCGTTTGCACGGCCGTCCCAAGGCCCGGTCCCAAGCCCGGCACTACCGGCGGCGCCGCCGCCTTCTTGTCCAACTCTCTTCTCGGCGTCATAGGCTGCTTCAGCTTCCTACCCTTGTCGTCGCCTACTTCGAGCTTCCTCAGGAACTCCACCGTCACCATCTCTTCGTCCGCGTCGAGGCGCTGCTGCTGCTGATCCACCACCTTCGGCGACTTCTTGCCGCCGTTCGTCATCAGCGCTTCGATGGCCTCGATCTGGTCAGCAATGGAGTCGAGCTCCCGTAGCACGTCGCGGTGAGCCTGGTAGTGGACGACCTCCTTGACGGTCTCGATGCCCTTGTCAACCACCTCGTACTCCGGGAGGCCGTAGCCGACGTCGCCGACACTGGTAGTGGAAAGCTCGTCGTCGGCGAGCTTCCGAGGTATCGGAGACCGTACAGGATCGCCATGCTCGTCGACGCTGAGCCTCTCGATCAACTGCTTGTAAGCTCTCATGGAAGGTGAGATGGCCGCGTCGGATGCTGAAAGTTTCGGCCCTGTACTTGCGAAACTAAACGAGTTCTTGTTGTGAATTCTGGCACGAGCAGGAGACAAGTCTCTCTCGGTAGCTTGGGTGTAGAGGCAGAGCCCGGCGTCTTCCATGAGCTGAAACCCCAGCTTGAGTAGCAGCTCGCCGCCTGTGGCCTTGCCGGAGAGGTTGAAAGACTTGTCGAACCACCGGACACGACGTCCCTCGGAGCTCTTCTCGAGGGAGTCGAGCACGAGAGAGCTCACGTCGACGGTGTGGGTACCTAAGCTGATGCCGGGATCTTCGATGGAGATGACGGACACGACGAACCGCCGCGGCTCGAGCTTGAGAGGCTTGCCGGTGCCGGCGCCGCCGTTGAAGTAGAGGTTGCACTTAACGAAAAGAGTCTCTTCGAAGTCAACGCAGCCGTCACGCACTTTGGCCGGCATCGTCTGTACCGTGTCGTCCTTCGTCTCCGCCTTGCGGACAATGACGGCTAGGCGGAGGCCGTCCATGAAGGCCGGCACGCCGCGGACGGTGGCCACCTCGACGGAGAAGAGGCAGCCGGAACGGCGCTTCCCAATGCGAGAGAGGGCGCGCACCGGCTTCCAGTCCCATATAGCCGCCGCCTTCGTCTTGCTGCCAACCTTGGCCGGCGCCCCCACCGTCAATATGCTTCGGCTCCCCGACTCCCCGGACGCCTCGCCGGCCGGTGTCCTCGAGAGAGGCATTCTCCACGATGACAACGAGAGGCGGCGCGACGACCGCACCCTCCGATCGTCCCGCCCAGCTCCGTGAACGATGCGCGGCCCATCGCCGCCGCCACCGGACCGCACGATGGCGGCCGACGCGGCGCGTCGGTGGATGGCGTCCGGCCGGTCGAGGTACTCGTTCAGGTCAGGCCCGGAGCTCGCCGGCGCCCCCTCACAGCCCGAACCAGCCATGTGAACGCCGCTAGCTCCTCCTCGATTGTCCAAAACCTTGTGAGGTTCAGAGCTCGCAACCCTCTCTCGCAACTGTGGGCTGTGGCGTTGGCGCGAAGGGAGGTTGAAAAAGGAAGCGTACCTACCAAACCGCCTGGCCCTCGGACTCCGTCACCTCGACCGATCGGACGGCGCCGATTCGCCCCGTCCACAGGTCGTCGGTCCGATCGACCTGCCGAGAACACGCAGAGCGTTCCTGTTCCGCTTCGATGGCTGCGACTCGTCCACGACGATTGCCGAACGGGAGTCGGACAGGGCGAGACGCTGGCCACACGCATGATCCAGTGATCGAATTGCACCCACGAGATCGGCGAGTTCGACGCCACGGTCATGGCCATCCCGTGACCAGATCGATCGATCAGGGGTAGCGGAAGCTTTACGAATTGGGCAAAGTTGATGTGATCCGGTGTTAATGCACGCGACTACGCGAGGGAAATTAATGGCGTTGGAACAAGGCGGAGGAGAAGAAAACGCACCGGGATGAGATGGGTGAGCGTGTCGTCGTGCTGACGGAGCTCGTGGCACCGAGGAAGCTGGAGACGGGTCGCCGCCGGTGGAGGCGCACACGGGCACGCCGGTAGGATAGGGACGTGAGATCTTGGCGCGATGTTGTCAGGATTAGGCTATGAACTTGTGTAGATTTTGTATCGCGATGACCAAATGAGATGTGGGTCTCTGATTGGCTGTTTCTGTTCTGCTCGATCGTTTACGGATCTTGTCAGTGAGTAGCAGCAATTAGTTTTGGTCGATTGGCAGACGAAGCACGTAACCGCACGGGACATGTGAGTGGTGTGGCACATCGGTGTCAGATAAGGACCGGACCCGGCACACCGCCTCGCAGCCACGGTTTCCGGCCGTAACCGGACAGATCTAATAACCGGTCGGTTACCAACAAATCAGTACCTGTATTTTTGTTCACACTGCTTGTGTCCCAATAGTAACGCAGGCAGCATTGTGTAGAATCGAGGCAAGCCCACGCACATTCTAGATTTTTTTTAATTTTTTTATCAATTTACACATATAATCTTTTATTTTTAAAATTTATAAAAATAGCCTCCAAAAGCTCTAGAGGTCCTAAAGATTTTTAGAACACTATTTTTATGACGTGACAAAACAACGTAAAACAAGAAATTATACATTACGATATTTCCATTCACTCAGAAGGACGAGGAACCTCTGATACAAAAAATTTTGTGTTTTATTTTGAGCATAGGCCCTTCTAAGGGGAGAGACAAATCCCGTCCACATAAAGAGTTCGTTTATTACATGATAGTTGCCAATTAAATCTCTTTATCTGGTTGCAAAAAACCATCCACCTAAAGAGCAGTTTTTTGTCGTCTCACTTAAAGGGTCTCCACGCAAAATAAAATGCTGCAAAATTTACACGGTGACACTTTTCTGGAAGAGACTATGTGCAAATTTTTTTTATGTTTTACACCATAATAAAAACTAACGTCTTAAAGAACAGTTAAAACACTAGAAGTACAGTTTTTAAAAACCACTCTCAGAGGCGTCTGGAGGCTATTTTGTAAATTTTGAAAACATGCGATTATTCCTGTAAATTAATAGAAAATAAATAGAGAAGTAAACAAAAATCCTCGATTCTCCCCTGCGACCGACCACACAACACGCGCAAGGCACAACAGCGCGCGCGCGCGCGCCTGGGCAATTCGGCAGAGGCGTCCCCGCCCGCTCGCAGCCACGAACGAGACACGAGAAGGGGAGAACGCGACGAGGCCTGACCTCGCAGGGCAGCCGCCCGCGGCGCACCCTCCACGGCTGCCGGTCTGGCCGCTCCACTGGGATCGGATCGGACGCCCCGGCAGCTCGCCCATCGCCGCGCCGCGCGGCATCCATCCATCCAGTTACGTCCCGTTCCGTCTGCTCGCAGCATCTGACCATGCGACCTCCTGTTGGATTGTTCACAGATACAGTCCTGGTAAGCCAGTTCAATTCTTCTGCTTACTCTTGGATGGTTCAGTTCCATGCCTTCAGATCACTTCTGCAAGCAAAATCCGTGTTTCTGATCACTCTCAGAACTTAGGGTCCAGCTTTTTATATTCTAACAAGGAACTGGTAACAATGTAAAGTTATTTGTTTTTTAGTTTATTTTTAGATTCTGCAATTGTTTTTTTTCTAAATTTTAGTTTTTTTTCTTCTAAATTTTAGTTTTTTTTCAAATTCTACCACCGTTAAATTTTACAGAGCTTTACAGAGCTAGAATCTTCACCGTTCAGAAGCTTTAGATTTTAGATATAGTTCTCATTCCGACCCAACCTTAGAGCTGCACCAAATTGTTCACTATTGACGAAATTTGGGGGTTTAACGATGAAGAAGTGGTGCCTAAACTTGCAGAGTATTTCATCCTAATTCCTAACTATTACATATAAACCACTCAAAAAACAATACAGGAAAAAGAAAAGGAACAACACCAGCACAGAGGAAACGAGATACACAAACGAAGAGCAGTTCTTGTATTGTTTTTTTCACCGGACCAGCGAAGCAAGCCGGTCGAGATTTATTAGATCATAGGAGAAAGAGTAAATTTACAACATACAAATTATTATTATACAGCATGGTAGCAACCAAACAAAGGAACTTATGCTATTAGGTACTACTATACACGATTCCACAACATTGTCTTAATAGACCACACCTGTATGCTATTAGGTACTAGTCAATCTTACACCACTGCTATAGGGTGAGCACTGATAAACCACCGATCTAGGCTTGGTGATCTCTTCTCTCAAATTCACAACCTAAGTGTTGTGATGAACAGATGAAAGGCTGAATAGAGCTGACTGTATGCACCACAGGAATATCAGTATACTTGGGGTGCCTCCATCAAAAAGCTACATTCAGGTTGCTTTCCACTGTTTGCCACCCATGTCCAAAGTTGTTGCTTTGCATCATTGTGACGAATTCAGCATAGTCGATTTGGCCATCCTGAAAATTTACAAAAATATAAATGTTAATCAGATCTTCAGCACAAAAAATAAACAACCTCTAAACAATGTCACCACAAGTCTTCAGATCTATTGACTATTGCTGAAGGTACTTCTGGAAGGGAAACATTATCTAGGACCAAATTCTGCTAGACATTCTAAAAACTCTACCACATACATGCTGCTATTCTACAAGTGTTGGGCTGAAATTCTCCATGAGTAGATCAATATAGTTACTGAACAATAATCATTAATAGACAGAAAAAACACTGATCCCATGTCTTGATATGGACTCAGTAGATAGGGCTTACATTGTTTTGATCAACCTCCAAAATCATCTCTTCAAGGAAAGTGTCTTCCATGTTACGTTCCATGCAAGCTTTTTGAAGATTGTCGACTGTGATATAACCACTTCCGTCTTTGTCAAAGTATGTAAAGGCTGCCATCAAGTGTTCTTCATGCTCTATTTTATTAAGAGGCACAGTTGCAGCAATAAACTCTTCCCAGTAAATGGTGGTGCTGTCATTATCAGCCTGAAGTAGAACTTGAAAAGGTTAAATGTATACAACAGTTCTCTAATGAAGATGGCATTATACCACCCATGCATGACATACTCCATGCAACGACCAACGATGTATTTTAAAGAGATGTTTATTTCCACTAAACCCATGGATTAAGTAATTTTGTGACATGAATGTGTTCTCCCTTATTTTTCACAAGCATTCAAAACAATACAAAAATCTGGAAGCGAGATGATTAAAATGTTGGCAGATAGCCAGATAACATCCAGAGCCTATATGTCATGTATTATGGTTTAAGTGTTTTGTCATGGAAAATAAAATGGAAAAGGTAGGAGTAGCGATAATACAGTCTATGTATCTTATTTTGCATTAACAGTGACTACTTACAGCTTCCATTAAGTCACTAATCTCAGTATCCTTGAACACTGAGTTGTATCTTCTTAGTCCTTCTTTAAGCTCACCAAACATAACCACACCTCTGTTATTAGCGTCCATTGACTTGAACATTTCTCTCAACCCAACAATCTCCTCCTCTGAAAGATGCTCAGCAATAACATGCATGAACAGCAAATAGACGGATGGATTAATGCATTGATAACATTTTTAAATATGGCAAATACACAAACATAGTAGTTACTAAGTACAAGCTGGTGTCTTAATGCCATACTGATTCCTGACACCACATACTTCTGTATCATAACAACCTATGAAATTATATCTGTGTCAACCTAGAATGGCAAATTTAGGAACACGGTATGAGTCTGTTACTCTCTGCATGGAAGCAACAGTCAAACACAAATACCAATAAAAAAAATCTTTGCAGACAATAACGATGAACAATACACTAATGATGAAAATATTAAAGACTCGTATAAAAAAACTTCAGCACGGTCCATTTTTAAGACCCAAGATGAACCCAAGCAAATCAATGTGTCCATGATGGCATGATGCGCACAAGGTAGCTTTGTGTTAACCTTGTAGAAGTAGCTATGCTACTGGAATTAGAAAAGTTTCATACTTCTATCAGATTAAGTATTAAAGGAAGGCTTAAGTAATAGTAATAACCTCCCCTGATATAATTAAAGTGCTTGATGATGCTTCACAATTATTACAAAATGGCAACAGTTAATGGCTTTTCTGTGATAAGAGGAAATAAACTCCCAAATACCTGAAGAGACAATTTCTTTAACCTATTCATTGCATAGAACTGTTTGAGACGATAAAGGACACTTGGATCCAGAGCTCAATCAGTAGCCACTCCATTATCACATATCCAGGGATGCTCTGAACATACAGAGGAATAAAAAACTGTAAGCAAGTGCTGTTTGTTACTCTATATCGAGGCAAGAAGCTCCAACATAGCACTGAAATTAATAAAAGCAATACTTATGAGCAAAATATTCAATGTACTAACCTAGCACTTCATGGGCTTTCAAACGCTCTGATGGACAGGGGCAGAGCATTTTTCTTATGAGATCCTTCGCGCTGTCAGATATCCTGGGCCATGGGTTGGCTTCAAAATTAATATGTGTCTCCAAGACTTTGTCATATATTCTTTTTTGTGTATCTGGTAAGAGTGAAAGAAGTCCTTTTAGCAATTCAGCACAACCAGTGAAGCAGAATTTTGCAAATCTTGTGAAATCAAGCACCTGCGCTAAATGGAGGAACACCACTTAGCAATACATAGAGTATCACTCCGGCTGTCCATATATCAGCCTCTGGTCCATAGCGCTTCTGCAATACCTCTGGAGCAATGTAATATGGGCTTCCCACTAACTCTGTGAAAACCTGACCTGATTTGTGGATAGATATAAATCAGTTAGGAAAAATAGCAAAAGGGAGCATAGATCATATGCAAAAGTAGACCCCGTTTGGCACAACTCTAGATCTAGGATTTTTTAGAGCCGATCAAATCTAGTTCTAAGAAATCCTAGATCTATAGTTGTGGATGGATTGATGGTATTTAGTTGAGCAATATGGTTATTATTTTAGACTAAAAATAAAAGTTTAAACTACTTTAGTTTACTATATAAACTCCAGATTAGCATGGATCTCGGAGATCCTAAATTACTGGTATGAAATTTAATTTGAACTGTTCTATTACCATGCCATATTTTTAAGTTACTCACTCTTTCAACAAAATTATTTACATCACAAAGTAAGTTACCAGGATATCAAACAACTGATTCCTAACCTGGCTATAAACACAAATAGCCCCTTGAATGTACTGACTTTGACATAATACCTGGTTTGAAGAACACCGATAGACCAAAATCAATTGCTTTAACCGACAAGTCATCATCTATGCTCAGTAAGAGTAAATTTTCTGGCTTGAGATCACGGTGCATCACTCCGAGTGAATGACACGTCGCTATGATACCAACAATAATTCTTATAAGCTCTGCAGCCTTATGTGCACGGCACTCCGAGTGAATGACACGTCGCTATGATACCAACTGTAATGACCTTGCTGCTGAATCTTGTTAAACAGCTCACCACCTGCACAGAGCTCCATGACGATGTGCACGGCCTCCTCATCCTCATATGCATCCTTGATTGTGACTATGTTCTTCTGGCCTGAAAGATGGTGCATTATCTCGATTTCACGGCGCACATCGTCGATATCTGCTATGTTTCGGAACTTGTCCTTCAAGACAGTCTTGCATGCATATTGACACCCTGTGCTGATCTCAGTGCAGAGGTATGTTGTCCCAAACTGTCCCTGCCCAAGCTTCCGCCCAAGGGTGTAAAGCTCCCTTACATTCGGAGTCTTTGCTCCAAGGACAGAGATGGACCTTAGGCTCAGCTCTTGCCACAGAGCACCCACTAAACTCTGCCTAGGTGAGCCCGAGTAGCAATCCTCAGTATCATTCCCATCACCATATCGGTTGTAGTTGTGGTTGTTGTTCCCATAGTTTCCATTTTGGCATGAATTCCCCATTCCCACAAAAATGTATATCCTGCATGATTCAAGAAACAAGTTAGAGATATCTACAACACTTTACACAGAACTGGAAAAAAACTGTGCAGAAAAAACTACAGATCAATCTAACACTCACTCAGAACTCTCACTTATATTATGAAAGAATACAGTAAAACTACAGCAAAAGCTTATAAAACAGCCGGTAGCGTATTGAGTGCAATTGTATCACTTTGATGTAATTGTCTGATTTCAGTAGAGCTCCGCTATCTTAAAAAAAAAAGCTTATAAAAAACGAGACGCCCCAACAACCGAACTTTATCTCGCCGAAACACAACCAAACAATATGAGTAATTAATCACCTACAACAATTGC
>KE371962.1:488915-518998 GCA_000418225.1 Zizania latifolia
TCCGGTCGTCTGACTACCTCCGACCATCAAGCACTCAGTGAGCCCCCTTCTTTAGCTTTTCCAAACAATGTACTCCTATTTTGAGTTTATTACCCGAGTAATACCAGTATGTAAAGTGAAATTTTGAGGGTTACATTGGAGAAGTGTGTATATAACTAACTATTAGCTACTGCATCTCCCCTTTCAAACTGGATTAGGCTATGCCAAAAAAAGGGCGAGCAAATAAGTTTCTTTATATTCTCACCATAATCAATGTTTATTTTGTTTTGTTGCTAATAGTTCAAGTGTAGTTTTTTGAATGGTTTTGCAGGTACAAAGGTTCTGAAGTATGTACAAAGTTTGACTTGAGATGGCACTACAATCATTTCGATTTTGAATTTGTAATAGATATATTTAGATTTATAAATGCTTCAGAACTTATCAAATTAAATGTATATGAGATTTTTTTGATAGCTTGGTTCTTATGAAGTGTGTGGCACTATTTTTCCTGAATGTATGTGAGATTTTTTTGGATAGCTTGGTTCTTATATATGAAGTGTGTGGCACTACTTTTCTTGAATATCATTGTAGAATTTGCAAAGCTTCCTCTGCATAAGATCTAAATATATAGAACAATTTAGTTAAGATAAATGTACATATGAAATAAACACAAAATAACCACAAACCAGGAAATTATATGGTGCAAAAAATAAAAAAATGAATGAGCAAAGACTATCAGTGCCGGTTCTGGTTACGAACCGCCACTAATAGTTCTTATTAGTTAGTGCCACTATCAGTGTCAGTTCGTAACTAGAACCGACACTGATAGTCAATGACTATCAGTGATGGTTCAAAAACCGCTACTAATGGCTATTTTGAACCAGCATTGTTGTTGGCTCCTGTAGTAGTGTGTGTTACTGCTTCCCATTGATTGCCATGCATGAGCTGAGTGAGTTCCAGGGGCCAGGGGCACTGAAGCTGGTAACCCTAGCTCATATACGCCAGCCTGAGTAGCAGTGAGCACAAGTAGGGATGAAAACAGAGCAGAAACGGACGGAAATAGGTGTACCATATCCGTTTTCTTATTTTTTTTAACGGAAACAGAAATGAAAGCGGATATTCCAGAAACGAAAACAGAAGCGAATAATATCAAAAACGAATATGGATCGAATAAGAAACGGACACAGATATAGATCGGATATATGTCGGAATACATAGTATGAAGTATGGACTCATAAGTTATAACAAATAGTTTCATTAAGGATTTTCAAACTAGAATAGTAATCCATAATATTTCAGTGAATAATTTTAAGTAGAAAAGTAATTAAAATCATTTCTTTTTTTGGCCGAGTTCGAATCCTCGCCATTGGTCATCTCTCTCTTTTCTCATCGTAAATCCGAAGGAATCAATTATCTATTATCGTTCACAAAGTCAAAATCGTCTTTTCAATCACGCAATTTGAATTCCATGAAAATCTCTTTAGAAATCCTCTTTTCTTTTGAAATCTCGAAGTAAATTCAAATCCTTGATTTTGTGTTCACAATCGGAATTTCAAATTTTGACATGAATACAAAATTTCTCAATTTTCTGAATTGTTGAATATTCTTTAAATGCTTAAGATTTATTTCCTTGGAATCCAAAATCCCTTGAAAATCCATCAAATAGTTGTAAATCTCAAATCTCTACTTGGAAATGGTTATAATATCTTTGTTAAAGCAAAATGGTTTGTATTTGTTAATAAAAAGTTTATATGTTAAAATAAAAAATTTATATTTATTAATAATAAAATATTTTTGAGTAGAACCGGCACTGAAAATCCTATCAGTGGCAGTTCCATATAGAACCAGCACTGATAGGGTACTATCAGTGCCGGTTCTCACGTACAACTAGCACTGATACCCTTCCTATATATATGCATGCTGGGACTTAGCCATTCTTCCCCATCCTGCAATAGTCTACTTGCCCGCCGCCGCATCCTTCCTACCGTCCGACCGTCTTGCCATCCTATCGTCTGGTCATCTCCGTCTCTGTTCATCCAATCGTCGCCGCCTCTGCTCGTCCTACCATCGTCGCTTACACCTCCACCCTTCTGGTCACCATTGCGTCTGTCCGTTCGGTCATCTCTGTTGGGGACCATAGAGGCTACGCTAGCTGAAAATAAAATTTTTTACCACGCATACCAGGAAATCTTGGTAAGAGAAGAACCATAGATCATTAATACTTGACACACAGAGCAGTGGAAGATGTGTCAGAGAAGCTAGCCGATCCAACACATGCACGCCGATGTGGTCAGGAAGCCGATCAACGTCCTGAGGAAGCCTTCACCCGAACTCCCGCGAGCCGATTACAATGCCGATCCAATCAGTGGTGCCAATGCCGATGAGCGTGGCAGCTCAAGCAACACCTCTATTGGTATCCACACATCCAGGGGTGAAACGCCGATCCAAAGTATACTAGCACTCATGCGATCAGCGTGGAGGCCTGTGAGATCATGTGTATGATCATTGTTATGTGATGAATAAATTGGTTTGATGTTGATATGTGTTGAACAAATTGGTTTTTACTGGTTTGAGTAGTTGAGCATTTTGGTCGAGTTGTCGGACACTCTTGTCAGGCACTCAGCACTTAGCACTCAAGGAAATTCAGCACTTAGCCTCGAGAGAACTTAGTCCTTGAGAGAATTTCAGCACCCGAGAATTTCAGCCTCAGGATTTTGGATCACTCGAATTTTTGATGTTCGAGTTAGATCATATGCTTAAATTGTTTATTCACTAAACACACAATGTTTATGATTGATTGGATTGATTGAGTCAAGTAAAAAAGAACTTGTGTAGGCATTGCTTGAGGATGAGTCGTTGTCGATGACGGGATCGGAGCTAGGCTTGGGGAGGAGCTGAGGTTTAGAACGATCGAGAATGTCATGTGGGACGCTCGGGCTAGAGGATGTTGCACGTGAAGATGAGGTATCCATATGTCGTACGTGGGGTGTGTGCGAATATGGAAAGGACGCGAGGTTTCCATATGGCATATGCGGGATGTGTGCAGATATGGAAAGAAAGAAAAATTTAGAAGGAGTTAGGATTTGAGGATTCGTAAGAGATATAGATTTCTAGTTGGATTAGGATTTCAAAAGTTGTTGATTTCGTGGCTCATGGTGACAGCGATGAGGGGTTATAAATAGACTAGAGGGAAGAGCGAAACATGTATCGAAGAAGAGAGAAAAATTAGGATTTAGCATTTTACTTTTCATCTAGGGCTTTGTTCGTGATTTGGTGCGGGGTGCTTTGAATGCACCATCTTCAAGTATCAAGGAGTATGGTATCGTGTTCTTTCTTCTTAATATTCATCGGTTTGCATCATTTTAGCTTAATCTGTAGTTTCACTTTTACTTGTGATTTAATTCAAATTGATTCATCCAAAACTTTGCTAGGACGTTGAGAAAGAGATCTGAAAAGTTTCATTGGTTAATTCCTCGTATTTTTAGAGTAATTAAGGTTTTATTTTTTGGATCGGATCTGCTCTGTTTTTACGCTGCTACAAATCCTGAGGATCATAACATTTGATTGCGAACTTGGATTTGTGTGAAACTACTCGGAAAAGTTTCATATTGAAGTCTAGTTTCTTGTGTTAAAATTTCAGATCAATCCGACTTACAGTTTTAAAATTATGCTCGTTTTACCGTTCTTTGTTAGGCTGTTTTCAGCCCTCGGGAAGCCCTCGGAAAATTCGAGAACTCCTCGAAAAATTCTAGACTAGTCGGGAATTAGTTTTCTGATTCTATTTTAGTCAATTGCTAGACATTTGCTTAATGGGCTTGATATGTTAGTTTAGAAGATAAAAGTTACTTCAATTCAAGAGTCAGTGGATATGACTACTCTTACTTTGGATACTCTTTATTCAAAATTGAAAACTCATGAATTAAATGCATTTTCACGCAAGATCTCTCCTAAGTCAATGTCTTTGGTTTCTTCACCTTTCAATGAGTCTTCTTCTTTTGTATCATCTTCGAGTGTTTCTTTATCAGCTTTAAATGACCTGTCTGATGAACAATTTGAGCAGTGTGCAGAGGAGGACTTGGCCTTGCTTTCTACTAAAGTTACAAAAGCTTTGAACATTATAAGAAACAGAAGAAGAGGTGGTCATATTCAGTGTTTTGAATATGGTGAGACCAATCATATTCATGTGAACTGTTCCAAGCTCAAGAAATCATCAAAAGAAGACAAGGAGGACAGCAAGCGCCCATCCAAAGAAGGTAAGATGAAGAACCACAACTACAAGAAGATAGTGCATCGAGTCCTTGCTTCCCTCGATCAAGTTGATATGAGTGATGTGGACTGAATAAGCGATGGAAGTGAAGATAAAGGCAAAGGCAAAAAGAATGATTTCACTGAAATATGTCTTATGTCACGTGACGTAGTAGGCTCAAGCGAGGACAAACTTTACAGCGAGGAAAATGAGGTAAAACCTACTTATGATGATCTAGCTCGTGCTGTTGTTGTCTTGATAATAAATTGAGAAAATACAACAAGAAAGCCAAGAGACATGAACTTGTTGTTGAATCACTCAATTCTAAAATTGATAGGTTCAAGTCTTTTATTCCTGTTGATGATTCATACAAATTATGTGATGCTTTACAATATAAAATTATTACTTTAAGAGATGTTCATGCTGTCACTCTCTATAAGCTTAATGATAAAATTGTCAAGAATAAATTTTGTTTTGCTATTAGTACTACCATGCTTTCTTGAGTTGTTCATGAATTATTTGTTACCAAGAACTATCAAAAAAAGATGAAAGTTACTTTATATGCTAGTTCTTTGGTAAATACTTTATACTGTAGCAAATTCAAACAACTTAAGAATATAAAGAGCTTAACCATTGTGAAACATGATTCAACTTCTTGTTCAAATTATTCATTGCTTAAATTAAAACTGAAAGATGCTTATGGTAGAGTTGAACTTTTGCAAAATGATTTGCGCACTCATGAGGTGTTGTCTTGTTTAAATTGTCAAAAACAAAAATGCATTGCTGATGTTTGTAAAAATTATGTTGCTTTGACAAAAGAAATTGATTATCTATAAAGATCCTTGCAACATTTTTCAACTGATAAAAAGAACCTCAACATGTTATTAGATACATCTATAGTAAACACAAATCATAGAGGACTAGGTTTTGATACCCGTGCTTATTGTACTTCTCATCAACCTACTACAATCAAGGTTATTCAAAGAGGTAAGATTGAAGTTATATCTGAACCGAAGCAAACTGTTTTTAAATCTAAGAACATTGTCAAACTTAGCAACATCAAGTGCAATTGCTTCTACATTTAAAACAACTAAACAAGTAAAGTATAATTGCTCACATTATGAAAAATATGGATATTTATTTCAATTCTATATTAGACTTGCAAGACAACAGAAAAAGAACAGGAAAAAAATCATTTGCTAAACATAAGTGGCAACGGACATTTGTGGAATCTAGTAGAGCAGTCGGGCCATAACATTTGAGGCGGTTGGACCTCGGGTTAATTGATGGTTTGATCGATAGCGCCCTGTTGTGGTAAGAGGTAAAAGTAACACTAGTTTTGCTCGACGATTTTTGCCTACTAGTCTTTCTGATCGGGTGTCTCAGTACTGGATTCCTAAATTTCTTTTATCTAACCCCAGTACTGAGACCTCAATATCCTCTTGTGTGTAAGCCTCGAGAGCGAGGAAGGAGAACATATGGCTAGTAGACTCCGAATGTTCACGCCATATGTCTGGTGACAAAAATTAGTTCTCCTCCCTCACACGTGCATCCTGATCTAAATTAGTGTTTTTTGGGGATGCTTCTACCAGCGCTGTCATTGCTAAAGGTATAATCAAGGTAAGTGACAAATATAGGTTCAAAGATGTAGCTCTTGTTGATAATCGAAAATATAACTTGCTTTCCGTATCACAAATGATCGATGAGGATCTTGAGGTATGTTTTAAAAAATCTAGTTGTAAAGTTCTTGATGCCTCCGGTGATCTTGTGTTTAAGATTTCATGTTTTGGAAGAGTTTTTAAAGCTGATTTTGATTCATCTTTATCTTTTAAGATTAAAATGTCTAGTTGCCAATGATTCTAAAGATTTATTCTTTTGACATTTTAGACTTGGCCATATTGGTTTTAATCATCTCACTCATGTTAGTGGTTTAGATTTTATTCGTGGCTTATCAAAACTTAAAGGTGTTGGTAATTTGGTTTGCTCTTCTTGTCGTCATGCCAAAATGGTCTCTAGCTTACATGCTCCTATTACCTTGGTTATGACAACTGCACCTGGTCAACTTTTACTGTTGGACCAGCCATAGTTCAATCTATTAGGGGAATTGATATATTCTTATCATTGTTGATGATTTCTCTAGATACTCTTGGGTTTTGTTTATAGCATCTAAGGATGAAGCTTTTGGTCTTTTTTGAAACTTGGTTCTTAGACTTTCTGTTGAACTCCCGAGAGCACTTAGAGCAATTCGAGGTGATAATGGTACTAAATTTAAGAATTTATCTTTTAAGTACTTTTGTACTAAAAAAGACATTAAACATCAGTTTTCCTCACCAAGAGTTCCACAACAGAATAGTGTTGTTGAAAGAAAGAATAGAACTTTGGTTGAGATAGCTAGGACTATGCTTGATGAACATCAGACTCCTAAGAAGTTTTGGACTGAAGCAATTTCAGCAGCTTGCTATATTTCAAACAGAGTTTTCTTACTATCAAAGTTGTGCAAAACTTCTTATGAGCTTCGTTTTGGTCATAGACATAGTGTTTCTTACTTGAGAGTTTTTGGGTGCAAATGTTTTATATTGAAATCTAGAAATTTGGATAAATTTGAAGCAAGATCTCAAGATGGCATTTTTTTTGTTATCCCACTCATACTCGTGGTTACCGTGTACTTATATTAGAAACTAACAAGATTGTGGAGACTTGTGAAGTCACTTTTGATGAGGCTAGTCTTGATACTATACCCAATGTTACAGGTACAGGTGCACAGGTTCAGGGGGAGGATGAGAGCATCTTTGTTGAAGAAAGTAATGACAAAGACGTTGATGCGGTTGGCGGTCAGTCCAACGTCTGGGTCGGGTCTAACCAGCACTTAGAGGCAGTCGAGGAGCAAAGCCAACCACAAGGAGATGAAGTCTCGGCAACTTTAAATGTTCCTCGAGAAATTACTTCATCCCTCGAAGATGTTGTACAAGACACTTCTTAAGATGTTTCTGCTCCTTTGCAAATTCAACGTCAACACCATCCTAAACAAATAATTGGTAATATGTATGAGCGTGTCACTCGTTCTAGGTTTGCATCTCGTAACTCTTATGCTCATTCTACTTTTGTTGCTTATTTTGAACCTAAAGATATTTCTCATGCTCTAACTGATGAATCATGGATCAATGCCATGCATAAAGAACTTGAAAACTTTGAACGCAATAAAGTCTTGAATTTGGTTAAACCTCCTTAAGGACATAACATTATTAGAACTAAATGAGTTTTTCAAAATAAACAGAATAAGGATGGTTTAATTGTTAGAAACAAAGCTAGGCTTGTTGCTTAAGGATTTACTCAGGTGGAAGGTTTGGATTTTGATGAAACTTTTGCTCCTGTTGCTAGAATTGAAGTCATTAGACTCCTTTTAGATTTTGCTGTATCTAAAGGTTTTAGATTGTATTAAATGGATGTTAAAAGTGTTTTTCTCAATGGTTTCATAAATAAGGAAGTTTATGTTAAATAACCACCTGTTTTGAAAATTCTAAGTTCCCGAATTATGTTTTTAAGTTATCTAAAGCTTTGTATGGTTTGAAACAAGCACCTAGAGCATGGTATGATAGGTTGAATTTTTTTTTGCTTGAACAAGGTTTTGCTATGGAAAAAATAGATAAAACTTTGTTTCTTTTCAAGTAGGGAAATAATCAACTTTTTGTTTAGATCTATGTGGATGATATTATCTTTGGTTTCCAAGTTTTTTGAGACCGTGTGTAGAGAGTTTAAGATAAGTATGATGGGTGAGTTGATGTACTTTTTGGGACTATAAATCAAGCAAACAAAATAAGGTACTTTTATTCATCACAGTAGGTATACCAAGGATCTTATTTGGTGTTTTGACATAAAAAATTGTAAGCCAATTTCTACACCAATGGGAGCTGCTTCTGTTTTAGATCCTGACGAGGATGGTGAGCCTATTGATCAAAAGGAATATCATAGCATGATCTGCTCACTTTTGTATCTCACTACATCGAGGCCGGACATTCAATTTTCTATTTGTTTGTGCGCTCGATTTCAAGCTTCTCCTCATGTTTCACATCGTGATGCTATCAAACGTATACTCAGGTATCTTAAGTTTACTCAAGAATTTAGCATATGGTATTCTACTTCCTCAAGTGTTAGTTTAAGAGCTTTTTCTGATGCTGATTTTAGTGGTTATAGAATTGATAGAAATAGTACTAGCGGTACATGTCATTCTTGGGTACATCACTTGTTGCTTGGTCATCTAGAAAACAATCTTCTATCGCACAATCCACTGCTGAAGTTGAATATGTTGTTGCTGCTAGTTGTTGCTCACAAGTTTTTTGGCTTCTTTCTACACTCAAGGATTATGAGATTAATTGTGATCATGTTAAACTTTATTGTGATAACACAAGTGCTATAAATATTGGTAAGAACCCTGTGCAACACTCTAGAACAAAGTATATTGATATTTGATATCATTTTCTTAGAGATCATTTGGATAAAGGTGATGTTGTGCTTCTTTTTATTAATACTGAGTTACAATTGACAGACATTTTCACTAAACCTTTGGATTCTTCTCGCTTTGCTTTTCTTCGTGGGGAGTTAGGCGTTGTTCATCCAATGGGTTTGTTTTGAAGGGGAGTTTGTTTTTTATTTGTATCATAATGCATTCATGTTTATTTTTGTCCGTTGTTAATATTCAAAAAGAAAAATAAAAAGAATAAAAAATGGAGCTTTGATTTCTACCTTCAGTTAATCTTTATGCTTGCTGGAAATATATTGTGAAATTGATAGATCACTAGTCTTGCTATCATATCTTTTCGTCTTTTTATAAGCCTATGACATAATTTTTGAGGGATATGTCGCATGACACATAAAATTCAAGTGAAAGATAAAGAAATATGTTGTGCTAATCTGGTGGCTAGTTTGAGTTAAATATGCTTACATATGTTCTAGCTATGTTTATTTCTCCATAATAGTTCTTTCAATTTTAGTACTGGCAGTACTATAGCTCGTGTAATGTCAAAAACAATGAAATCTGCAAAAAAGTGTGCAAAAGCACAGAAAGTTCAAAAAGAAAAGAAAGTGTGCGAAAGCACACAAAGTTCTGCATTCATGAAAAAATGTTTTTGCTTAGGTTGTCTCACGAGACTACTTGTTATAGCACTTTGATATGAACTTAGAGATGATCATAGATGACCAGACCATTAAAATGAGGACTGCTTGTGTGTGTAAGAACCTCATGATAGATCATGTGACCGAAGCTTAGGTGGCATCATCTGTCTCTGGACAGTGGTCGCTGTGCTAAGATAGGCACTTATGAAAATTTCATATAAAAGTTGCATATATCAAATTTGAAATTTTTAATGACTATGAATTGCACTTTTAAGAGCACTAAGCGCTGTTTTGGTTTTGTGGACGCGGCTGAATTATGTGTGAGTTATTTCTCTTGAATTGGTCCAAGTAAAAGTCAGCATTATAAATCATTAAAATCATAATATCTTAGTGTTGATTTGAACTTGAGAATTATGCCTTAGTTTTATCTTGAGGCTTTTTGACTTGATGGTGAGCTGGTTGGTCTATCTATTTTATTTGTATTATAAACCTTATCACACGGATTACTTTGGGTACACTTCAAAGCTCTCAAATCAAGAAATAAAAAAATGGTGCTCTCTTGATAATTTCTCTCTTTTGCTTCACTTGATGAAATCATTGTCAAAGGGGGGGGGGAATACTTAGGGGGAGAAATTGGTTTTGATGAAATCATTGTCTTTTGTAATCAATTTTCAAGCGAGTTTTATTTACTGTTCTTTGAAAAACTTTGGAGGAGAAAAACTTGTGCTTATGCTTTCGAGCTTTCAAAAATCGTGCTTTTTAATAGTGTTGCCAATGTGTTTATCAAGGAAGAGATTGTGAGATCATGTGTATGATCATTGTTATGTGATGAATAAATTAGTTTGATGTTGATATGTATTGAACAAATTAGTTTTTACAGATTTGAGTGGTCGAGTTATCGGGCATTCTTGTCGGGCACTCAGCACTTAGCACTCGAGAAAATTCAACACTTAGCCTCGTGAGAACTCAGCTCTCGAGAGAATTTCAGCACCCAAAAATTTTATCCTCGGGATTTTGGATCACTCGGATTTTTGATGTTCGAGTTGGATCATATGCTTAGATTGTTTATTCAATAAATACACAATATTTATGATTGATTAGACCGACTGAGTCAAGTTAGAAAGAACTTGTGCTCGAAAAAAGAGTTTCTTGGTTTGTTCATGTGCAAGCATTACTTGAGGGCGAGTCGTGGTCGATGATGGGATCAAAGCTAGGCTCGGGGAGGAGCTGAGGTTCAGAACGATCAAGGATGTCATGCGGGATGCTTGGGCTAGAGGATGCTATACATAAAGATGAGGTTTTCATATGTCATACGCGGTGTGCGTGCGAATATGGAAAGGATACGATGTTTCCATATGGCATACGTGGGGTGTGTGCAGATATGGAAAGAGAGGAAAATTCAGAAGGAGTTAGGATTTGAGGATTCGTAAGAGATATGAATTCCTAGTTGGATTAGGATTCCAAAAGTTGTTGATTTTATGGCTCATGGTGGCAGCCATGAGGGGTTATAAATAGACTAGAGGGGAGAGCGAAACATGTATCGAAGAAAAGAGAAAAATTAGGGTTTAGCCTTTTACTTTCTATCTAGAGCTTTGTTTATGATTTGGTGAGGGGTGCTTTGGATGCACCTTGTAAACACTCTTATGCAATAAAGATTTATCTTTAAGCATCAAGGAGTGTGGTATCGTGTTTTTTTCTTCTTAATGTTCATCGGTTTGCATCATTTTAGTTTAATCTGTGATTTTACTTTTACTTGTGATTTAATTCGAATTGATTCATCCAAAACTTTGCTAGGACATTGAGAAAGATATCTGAAAAATTCATTGGTTAATTCCTTGTATTTTTAGTTAAGGTTTTATTTTTTGGATCGGATCTGCTCTGCTTTTACGCTGCTGCAAATCCCAAGGATCATAACTTTTGATTGGGAACTTGGATTTGAGTGAAACTACTCGAAAAAGTTTTGTAGTGAAGTCTAGTTTCTCGTGTTAAAATTTCAGATTAATCTGAGTTAAGGTTTTAAAGTTATACTCATTTTACCATTCTTTGGTTGGCCATTTTCAGGCCTCGGGAAGCCCTCGGGAAATTCGAGAACTCGGAAAATTCCAAACTAGTCGGGAAAACTCCTCGGAAAATTTCAGAACTAGTCAGGAATTTGTTTTCTGATTCTGTTTTAGTCAATTTTTGGGGTGCTGCAACCATTCACCCCCCTTTGGTTGCCGTGGTTAGTGTATTTCGATATTACAAGGTCAGGCTCGGGACAGACGATGGCTAGCATTTGCTCCCGATGGCTAACATATTAACACGCACAAGGCACATCTGCATGAGCCCCTCACCCTCATATATATAGACTGTCGGTGAATCACCGAGCAGTCCACCAAAGGGGGTACCTGAGGTGGTGATTAGATGTGTGTAAGGGAAGCGCAGCGCCTTCGAATCTGATGGTCGACTGTAGAATACAAGAGCCAAGGTTTATACTAGTTCAGGCCTCCCGGAGGATAATAGCCCTACGTCTAGTGTTTTGATGTATAATATGATGGTGGATCTTACAATATAACGCAATTAAGATATTAAGGCTTAAGGCATCAAAAGCAAGAAAAATATGGTGGAGCTAGATGGCTAGATGATGTTCGGTGATGAGGTTAGGTGATTGATAGATGCCTCTGGGGGTTCTCACATGTTTTATATACTCAGGAGGTGAGCCCAATAGCTCAGGACTCTATCCTGAGTCAATCTTAGATTGCCTACCAAACTCGGGTACTAAATCTCTAATTATAAGGATTCTGGTACAAATAAATCTCTTGATACCATATCTGAAGTTCAAGTACCCAATAAGGACTCAACTTTCATTGTCGGAACCAAACCCCTGTTCATTGGCCAAACCAGATGGTCAATGCTGATCTTGGTCTACCCTTGGTCCGGTCTGATAAGTCCAACTGCGGGGTACCTAGGGGTCACATCTCTAACATAGACGTCCTTGCTTAGGCCCTTCCAGACCTAACCAGGACTCTACTCGGATCTCTCTCTGATCTATTTGGATCTCTATCCAAACCGAGCTTGATTCAAATCCTATTCGAATCTATTGTTCCAATCCGTTAAGTGTGCGACCCTATAGGTTCACGTATAGCTTGGTTAATGTATAGAAACTCTTTTCCAATACTTTGTTAATAGTGGCATCTAGCAAGGCATATTAACCCAAGTATACGTGAAGATCATATCGGCTGAACCTCATAATGTTCTCATGTACAAATCACTTTGCCACACAATATTGATCGAGCACAAGATGAGACTTGTGTCATCCTATCAATAGCTCAATCTCTCTCTCGATTCCATATTGGATTATAACTTGCGATTAACTCCTTAATCACGTCAGCATGGCCATGCACTTTCATAATCTATTACATCGAGGAGCCCAGAGATATCTCTTCCGTAAGAAGGGGCAAATCCCATCTTGATCACTCACATCCCACTACATGTTTCGAAGCAGATCTAAACACCACCTCGGGTATGCCGTTGGTTGGACTGCTTGGTAATTCACCGATAGTTAGTGCGCCAGGTAGGGGATCATGATGACTTTCGCCAGGACCCGATGGTATCCTCTTTGGAATTTCTCATGCCCATTGGCTCTATCTTCATGTTCGGGAGTTTAGCGTTCATCAGCAATTCAGTAGGGCAACTTGTCCTGTCACTGCCCATGTCGGGCGTCGTTCACGAATCAACCGATTCAAAAGGATCGGCTTCAATTCCTGAGCAGGCTGGCCAATCTAGCTTTGATCGGACTCTGACCAGCCTCGAGCAATATATCGTCTTCTCCAGCAAAGAGGGTCGGGTTGTATGATGTCGGTGGGCAGAAATCAGGGTCGCTAGCAAACTAGAGGCTGACCCTCGGCCACATAGTCCTCGATTCCCGACCAACTTCATCATGATGGTCTAGGGAGATGCGTCTTCTTCTAGTAGCGACCGGCGTAGGCGAGCCACAGCCACCAGAATCACACAAGAAGACGGAGTCCGCCACAATCTCGATGATGAATTTACCTTGGAATTCGATGGCCAGAGAGTCTTCAAGACCCTCACCGCTAATCTGGTGGTGATCGAGAGGGCTCTCGGATCCCTTCCTGATACCTCGGAGTTATAGTGGGACAAGGCTTTAACTCAGGCGACGGCTATGCAGATCAATACCTCGGTGCCCGCTCTGGTCTGACCTCGCTCCCCTTCTCCATAGGAAAAAGGAGTGTGACAGCTTTGACTGGTATCGACCATCCTGTGGTTGGACCCCTTTGGGTGATGATCCACATAGTAATCGAAGGGACTATCTGGTGGTACCAGGGAGGCGAAATAATAGGATACGCTCAGAAATATACAAGCAGACAGACAATGACCAAAGCACGGATGGAGGGAACAGTAGTGCCAGTAGCAGCAGTTCTAGCAGTGATTGGAGCCGGTGGAACCCTCACCATCATCGGGGACACGGGAGTCAAAGCAATCACGGTGGCTTCCCTGCATTCATAGAGCACCTCAAGCAAGTACGATGGCTGAAAGGATTCCGTCCAACCAGAATCAAGCCCTACAACGGCAAAATGGACCCTTCACAGTGGCTACGGCTGTATTATATGGCTGTCAACGCAGCCGGTGGTGACGAAAAGGTGATGGCATATTGTTTGTCGGTTATGCTCTAGTCCTCCACCAACAATGGGCTTTTCAGTCTACCAAGGGATTCAATCGATTCCTGGTCACAACTTCACATGGCTTTCATCGGCAATTATCAGGGGACGTGGTAGAAGCCTGGCAGTCGCTATGATCTACAACAACTACAGTAGAAGGAAGATGAGTCTCTTCAAAGTTTTATTCGGTGATTCTTTGAGAAAAGGACCACCATTATGGATGTCAAGGAGTAGGATATAATCAATTACTTCATCAATGCCTTGCATCACTCATTAGAGATACATGGGGTCCTCGTGAGGAAGAAACCAACCACTATAGCACGCATGATCTCCATCGTGGAGAAATATGTAGATAGCGAAGATGCCCGAAGAGAAAAGATAGAACATTCTCGTCACGAAATCTGATCTCGCGGACACAGGAGGACCGCCCGCAGTCCCCTCGCTGGGAAGATGATCGACCGAGAACTTCTCATCCTAAATAGGATAGGAAAAGGAAGACAGAAAGGACAGTTGTAGCGGCCTACAAGTCAAGGCGATGAGAGGATGAGACAATGCAGGGAGAACTGGACAAACCCTACCCGTTCCACCCTAAGGGCAATCACACGATGTGCAAGTACTACTCAGGATGCACTAGTTAAGGAGGCGTGAAGCAACCCTTGGCAAGATAGAAGGCGCCGGGAAGATGACGACGGTCCCAAAAAAGACGGCCGTCC
Source organism: Zizania latifolia (assembly GCA_000418225.1). Lineage (NCBI taxonomy): Eukaryota > Viridiplantae > Streptophyta > Magnoliopsida > Poales > Poaceae > Zizania > Zizania latifolia. Next base: position 503,621 of record KE371962.1, read on the forward strand.
TCAGGGCGATAATGATTTCCAAGAGCCTCAAAAGACGGTTAACATCATCTTTGGAGGACCCTCAACTGAGATGAAGCGATAGCAAAAAATCTTGGACCGATGTATTAACGCCGCTAGGTTCGAAGACATTGAATGCCAATGGTGGTCGGAGGTCCCGATCACCTTCAACCGAGAAGACCAGTGGATCAACATCCCAAAGCCTGGACAATGGCCACTGGTTGTTGACCTGGTAATCTTCAAGGTACACATGAAGCGGTTCTGATTGATGGTGGGAGCAGTTTGGACATCCTTTTCCATCAATCCCTCATCGACTTCGGCATCTCAGCTGATAGCCTTCAAAAGGAGGATACCACTTTTTACGGTATAATACACGGGAAGGGATCGGTACCCCTCGGCTCGATCACCCTTCTGGTCACCTTTGATTCCTAGGACAATTTTAGGATGGAGCACATGACATTTTGGGTCGCCGATTATGATCTCCCATTCCACGCTGTCCTCGAAAAACCTTCCATCTCGAAGTTTATGGATGTCTGGAATTATCCCTATCTCGTGCTCAAAATCCTAGGCCCCAATGGAGCTATTTCCATATGAGGTAACATTAGCACATCCTGTGCCTGCAAGAAAGACAGTCTTTCTCTGGCCGAGGCCATAGACCTATCATCTCGGATGGAAGAAATCCTCTGGTAGGTTAGGAAAGATCCCCCCTATGTCCTAGAAGTCCCGGCCAAGGTCTCCTCCCCGTGTGGGATCTCAGCCTCACCATCGAGCACAAACAAGATCATCCTCTCCGATGCCGATCCATCAAAAACTGCAGTCATCGGGGTAGGACTCGATTGCAAATAGGAAAGTGTGCTCATTAGCTTCCTATGCTCCAACATAGATATTTTTGCATAGAAGCCATCTGATATGCCAGGGGTTCCCTGGAAGTTGATTGAGCATGAACTCCATGTATTTCCAACCGCAAAACCCTCTAAGGAAAAATTGTGAAGATTTGCCTAGGATAGGAAGGAAGCGATCAAGGCCGAGATCACTCGACTACTAGCAGCAGGGTTCATTTGAGAAGTTTATCATCCAGAGTGGCTCACCAATCCCGTACTGGTCAAAAAGAAGACAAGGCAATGGTTGATGTGTGTCGATTACACTGACCTCAACAAACATTGCCCGAAGGATCCCTTCAGGTTACCTCGGATTGATCAGGTCATAGACTCAACCGTGCGAGGCTCACTCCTATGCTTCCTCGACTACTTTTCAGGATACCATCAAATTGGCCTCAAAAAAGAAGACCAGAAGAAGACTTCCTTCATCACACCATTCGACGCGTATTGCTACACCACCATGTCTTTCAGACTCAAGAACGTAGGGGCAACGTACCAGCGTGCCATCCAACGATGCTTCTCTGATTAGATTGGACGCAACATTGAAGCATACATCGATGATGTAGTGATAAAATCTAGGGAGGAAGACGACCTAATCAGTGACATCGCCGAAACATTCAACAACTTAAGAAGATTCCGGTGAAAACTCAATCCCGACAAATGTGTCTTTGGGGTTCCATCTGGGTAGTTACTCGGATTCATTGTCAGCAACGAGTCATGGAGGCCAACCCAGACAAAATAGCTGCAATACTCAAGATGGAGAAACCTAATAACGCAAAGAAAGTGCAAAAGCTCATGAGCTACTTGATTGCCCTCAGGAGATTTATTTCCCGGCTAGGGGAATGAGGGGCCCCGTTCTTTAAACTTCTAAAAAAGGAGGACGATTTCCAATGGACGGACGAGGCCAACGAAGCTTTCACAGCCCTAAAAAAATTCCTGACCTCACCACCTGTTCTCGCAGCGCCAAATCCAGAAGAAGTTGTACTTCTATATATCGCCGCCACAACCAATGTCATCAGCACGGCCATTGTGGTGGAGCGACCCAAAGATGTACTGAAACACTACTTCCAAGCCCACAAAATCATGGTAGTCATGGAATATCCTCTGGGCGACATCCTCCACAACCGTGACGCCACCAGACGGATCATAAAGTGGGCAGTAGAGCTGGGCGAATACACAATGGAGTTTCGGTCCTGCACCACCATCAAATCATAGGCTCTCGCTGACTTCATCGCAGAGTGGACTGAAATCCAATTACCCCCCAAGCCGAGAGGAAAAGGAGTATTGGATGATGTACTTCAATGAATCCCTAAACATCGAAGGAGCCAGAGCATGAATACTTCTTGTGTCCCCAAAGGGTGAAAAGCTACGCTACGTACTTCAACTTCTATTCAAGACTTCCAACAATGCCACAGAGTACGAGGCCATGTTACATGGGCTCTGAATAGCAATTTTGATCAGCGTAAAATGACTTTTGGTCTATGGGGACTCCAAGTTAACCATTAGCCAAGTCAACAAGGATTGACCCAGCACTAGTGATAAGATGAATGCTTATTGTGCTGAGGTGCGAAAGCTCGAGAATAAGTTTTTTGGGCTGGAGTTCCACCACGTTCCCTATGACAATAACATGGCTTCCGATAGCCTAGTACATCTCAAATCTTCTCGAGCATCAGCCCCATCAGGCGTGTTCATCCAAGAACTCACTAAGCCATCAATAAAGACCGACGACCCTGACACCACCAGCACTATAGATAAGGAAATCATGGCCATGGTCGAGGACACCGTCAATTGGCGAAAACCTTTCATAGATTATATTTTAAAATGCATCACCCTAGAGGATAAAATCATAGTCGAGCGTCTGGCCCGGTGTAGCAAACAATACGTCATCATCGTCAACAAACTATACAAGTACGCGACCTCGACAAGAATACTCCAAAAGTGCATCTCACCAAGCGAAGGCATTTAGATTCTCAATGAAGTGCACTAGGGGATGTGTGGCAATCACGCTGAAGCATGAACACTGGTTGGGAAAGCCTTTCGATCAGGATTCTACTGGCCTTCAGCCAATAACGACGCCAAGGAGCTAGTCAAAACGTGAACCGAATGCCAATTCTTCATGAAGCAAAACCACTTACCAGTGCAAGCTCTCTAGACGATTCCTTCAACTTGGCCCTTCGCATGCTGGGGGCTCGACATGGTCGGATCCTTTCAGAAAGCTCCTCAAGGGATCGATAGATTGCTGGTGGCCATCAATAAATTTACCAAATGGATCGAAGTAATGCCATTGAAAAATTGCACGGCCAAGAAAGCAGCAAAGTTTATCGAGGGCATCACATACCGGTTCGGGGACCCAAACCAAATCCAATCTCGGGACCCAGTTCACCACAAATGACTTTTGGAAATTCTGCGAGAAAAGATCAATCGAAGTCAAATATGCATCGGTCACACATCTATGAGCAAATGGTCAATGCGAGCGCGTCAACGGGATGATCCTTTAAGGGTTAAAAGTTCGAATCTTCGACCCTCTACAAAAGTACACAAGGAGGTGGCTACAAAAACTACCCATAGTACTCTAGGGGCTCCGCACCTAACCAAACAGAGGGACATGTTAGACTCCCTTCTTCCTCATGTATGGGTCTGAAGCAATCCTTCCAGTCAATATGCTGCACAAGTCTCCTTGGGTCCAGCACTATGACGAGAACATGGCAGAACAAACCAGAGCAGAAGACATCGATTCCCTTGAAAAAGCACAGATAGCCGCCACAGTGCAAATAGACCGGTACCAACAAGACCTTGAAGGTACCATAACCGCAATGTATAGAGTAGAAGTTTTAAGGTCGAAGACCTGGTGCTTCGCCGAGTACATTCAACCGTCAGAATGCATAAACTTTCCGCTCTTTGGAAAGGACCGTTTATCATCACCGAAGTAACAAGACCCAAGGCCTACAGGCTAATATGTGAAGATGGGCAAGCAGTGCCCAATTCATGGAACATCGAGCATCTTCGCTGATTTTATGCCTAAAATTTTTTTAATAAACTTCTATTGTTTTTGTCAATAAAGCAGATCTATTCCGATTGTCATCAACACCGAGATGCTCCTCCTTCAACCATGCCGACTACTTCCTCCTCTAGACATGCAACTAGGCCAGGAAGGGGTAAGCTATATAGCTGAACACCCATAGTCAAGCATCTTTCTCACCAACCTCACCGACTACTTCCTCCCCCAGACATACAGCTAGGCCAGGAAGGGATAAGCTTCATATCTGAACACCCGCAGTCGAGCATTTTTTGCCGACCTATATCGACTACATCCTCCTTCGAGTTGGATGCCGGATGGCTACCGTGTATGCAACCAAACCCAAGAGAGGGTAGGCTCCTTAGCCGTACACCCGTAGTCATGCATCTTTGCCTACCCCACTGACCTATGTCGACCACATCCCCCTTTGAGTTAGGCACCAGATGGCCACCGTGCATGTAACCAGACCCGGGAGAGGGTAGGCTCTTTAGCCGCATACCCACAGTCATGCATCTCCACCGACCTCGCTGACCTCTCCGACTACATCCCCCTTCGAGTTGTGCGCCAGATGGTTGCCGTGCATATGATCAGACCAAGGAGAGGGTAAGCTCTTTAGTCATACACCCATAGTCGTGCATCTCCACCGACCTCTTCGATCGCTCCAACTACATCCCCCTCTGAGTTGGGCGTAAGATGGCTGCTGTACATACAACCGGACCTGGGAGAGGGTGGGCTCCTTAGCCATACACCCACTGTTGAGCATCTTCATTGAACTTCGCCAACTTTGCAGCATACATCCAACTTTAGGGTTGGACGCTAGACTCCACCACATCGTGTGGGTGAAGAAGCAAGATGTATAACATTTACAACTATGACCCCACCACACTGGGTGCTTGGGATTCGACCTAGACCTCACAAAAAACTCAACTACGACATCACCCGATGTTACGTTCTTAGGACGTCAACAATTCAGGACATAGCAATTTCAGATCAAAGGATAATTCCACCAGTTAAGGACAAAGTACATCCCTACAAAACTAAGCCTAACTGATTATTTTTTACAGAGACTACACTACTTCGAGGGAGATGACGGTCGCTTCAGATCTTCGTCTGAAGGAAAAAGTTGGAGGTCCACAGCCATCACTGCAGCAATCCCCTCCATGTCCCGATGAAGCACAAGGACCTCACCCGGTGACACGCTCACGGGAGGACCCAAAGTCAACGGGCTGAGGTCCAAACCAAGATGATGTGCCTAGACACAAGCCAAGGCGTACTAGACACCATTACATGTCGTATCACCAACAAAGGCCCGAAGCGCCGCCTCGAGACCCTCGGTCCTCTCAAAAAGGCTCTTGCCTGAGTCATCTGGGCACGAAAAATCATCTACCAGAAGAAAGCAAATGCGGTGGATCAATAGCCGAGCTCGACTTTCTTCCACCTTCAGTCCCACCACCTCAGCATCCAGCTCCACAATTCATGCCTTATACTGAGCATGACATCTTGCCTGCAGAAGAAAAGGGGGCACATCAACAATCAAGCATAGTTTGCGACAGAGGAAGAAAGGGAAAGGACATACTAGCTTGGCCAGCAATAGCATTCAACACCACTACCTCAACGGCCTTAAAAGAATCCCGTACTGCATCCACAGTGGCTCAAGATGCCAGATCTTCGATAGCCACCACCTCCGCCATCACCGGACCGACATCCCCCGCCGTGGAGGTTGTATCTCCACCAATAGCCAGTGCCTCTAAAGGAGACGATGTTGCCATCACCTCTGAAAGCATGGCTCCTGCCAAGGGCCTAAAGGACAAGAGGACTCAAAAATCAGAATATATTCAAACGGATCACCAAAAACTATGACAAACAGAAATTTACCCAGCTGCAGGCCGATGTAGGCTCGTGAATCGGTGTCGCACCACCTTCTTCACCAAGAGGGAAGATAGGGCAACCATGGCATCAGAGATAGGGGCGGTCACATCAACGGTCACCATCAGCTTGCCATGCTTGTTCAGCCCAACCAATGCGCCTCCCGAACGTTTAAGCATCGGGGTAGGCAGTATAGGGGCACTTGAAAGCGGAGCACTAAGATCATCCGATGGAAGCTCCAAGCATGGTGGGCGCAAGATGAACACAATACCGTCCTGCATCACACCGCGTGGGTGGTCGAGCATCAAGAATCAAAACAAAAGAGCCAAATAAACAACAAGCTAATCAACAAAAGAGACAAACCTGTGGCCGTGGGTTCTCGGCGTTGTAGACTGTGAACCCCATGGTTGGCGGAAAAGCCAGCACCTCACTGAAGAAGAGGCGCAGGAACTTGAAAACCTCTATCTTCATCATCCAATCCACCGTGGGATCAAAGATGTCCTAGGGGCTGATCGCCTCATAGGCTGGCAGCTCTCGCACTTATAGTGGGGAAGTCCACCATGTCAGGAAGCTCACGGTGACACCAACCCCACTCAGACCTCCATGATGGAGCCGCAACACCTCAGCCGCTAGACTCTAGACCTAATCTAACCTAGGCCAATGGCTCTGGTTCTCCCACTACTCAGAGACCTCCAGATAATGATCAACCTTGTCGGGAAGGACTGAGGGGAGGTTCGTGGCGTAGAACCAGTATGCATCGCAATCCTTGTTTATGACGATGAGTGGCATCTCTAGGTACTCGGCTGCCTTGTCCTCGCATGGTTCAAGCACCACACTGCCAACCACTCCCTGCTCCTTAGATGAATGAAGTCGGAAGAAGTATTGGAAGAGGCCCTAGTAGGGCTCCATCCCCAGATACGCCTCGCAAAGTTGAATGAAGACTGAGATTTGAAGGACGGAGCCTGGGTCCAAGTTGATGAAGGCGACTTGGTAGTAGTGGAGCAGTCCATGGAGGAAAGGATGAGTGGGAAATTTGAGCCCATAGAAGACAGAGGACTCGAAGAGCACCACCTCACCAACTTCTGGCGATGTGTTCAACTCCCCCGCTGCCGCTTGCCATCCTAAGACAGATTGGGTCAGTAGGAACTGCATTGCCTAAAGGATGGAGAGCCGCTCTATCATCGATAGCGATTATCTCTAACCAGCAGCATGACCCAGGGTGCTGGAGGCCATGGAAGATGCCAGGAGGGATGTGGCGGATGGCTCGGTGGTGAAGAAGGAGAAAGATATGCGCTGGAGGTCTTGATGATCCAGAGAATGCTGGCAAAGTGTTACTAGCAGTAGGTGCAAAGATCTACAACAACAATGCAAGGTTCAACACTATGCTATGTTAATCTTCTATTAAATAAAAGATATGCCACAATATGTAAAATGATCGCTTTACCTCTAACGACACATTGTGGGACAAGATCCATATTCATCTAACTCCTAGTGAGCTTTGGCATCACTGCTAGAAGATTAGTGACATAGGTAAGCAACACTTGCTAATCACATCATATGTGACTCTTGTTCGTTGGGGTGGCATCCAATGCCCGACTCCCAACTCCATGCCCCAAAGCCCAAAACCATTTTGATAGCTTTATTAAGCAAACCAATACTATGCATGTGGTGTCTGACATCCACCCTAACTGGTCAAGATAAAAGACGGCACCCTGCTTTGGCAGACCCACCATCAATGATCGAGAACCTTAGTAGGTGTAGCTATTAGAAAGAGCATCAATACTTAATTTTCTAAGGGAAACTAGTCTAACATGGTAACGATGCCTACCACACACAGAACATGAAAAAATAGTATGACAGGAACATAAGTAAACATCACAGGCAATCATATTAACTGTGATATAGTATGTCCCTCTCGCATAGTGATCTCCATCTCCATGGTTCCTGTCCATCGGATCATCACGGTTCAGGCCTCCATGAACTTATATTAGTCTATTACTCCTAATAACCTTCTGTATCAAATTTATTTCGACCCAGAACTTCCGGTCTAACCGGAACTTCCGGTTTGTCCAGGCAGGCCCGAAACTTCTGGTCCAACTAGAACTTCTGGCTCCTCTAGAAACCAAAACTGGGGCTGGCCCGGAACTTCCGGTCTAACCAAAACTTTCGGATGCTCTAGAACCCAGAACTTCCGGCCCTCAGCTAAAACTTCTGGTTCTCCCAGAATTCTCTTGGGCACAATTCCATCAGGGTTGACCTCTTTCAGTGGTCGGACCTCGAGTAAATTAGTGGTTTGACTGATAGCGCCCTGTTTTGCTAAGAGGTAAAAGTGACACTGGTTTTGCTCGAGGATTTTTGCTTGTTGGTGTTTCTGGTCGAGTGTCTCAGTACTGGATCCCTAAATTTGTTTTATCTAACCCCAGTACTGAGACCTCGACATCTTCTCGTGTGTAGGCCTAGAGAGCGAGGAAGGAGAACATATGGCTAGTAGACTCTGGATATTCACGCCATATTTCCAATGACAAAAATTGGTTCTCCTCCCTTACACACGCATCCTGGTCTGAATCGGTGACATTTGGGGATACTTCTACTAGCGTCATTATTGCTAAAGGTACAGTAAAGGTAAGTGACAAATTCATGTTCAAAGATGTAGCTCTTGTTGACAATCTGAAATACAACTTACTTTCTGTATCACAAATGATTGATGAGGATCTTGAGGTGTGTTTTAAAAAATCTGGTTGTAAAGTTCTTAATGTCTCTGGTGATCTTGTATTTGAGATTTTATGTTTTGGAAGAGTTTTTAAAGCTAATTTTGATTGGCCTTCATCTTCTAAGATTAAATGTCTAGTTGCCAATGATTCTAAAGATTTATTCTTCTGGCATCGTAGACTTAGCGATGTTGGTTTTGATCATCTCACTCATGTTAGTGGTTTGGATTTTATTCGTGGCTTGCTAAAACTTAAAGGTGTTGGTGATTTGGTTTGCTCTTCTTGTCGTCATGCCAAAATGGTTTCTAGCTCACCTGCTCCTTTTACCTCGGTTATGACAACTGCACATGGTCAACTTTTACACATGGATACTATTGGACTAGCTCGAGTTCAATCTGTTGGGGGAAAATGGTATGTTCTTATTATTGTTGATGATTTCTCTAGATACTCTTGGGTTTTCTTTATGGCATCTAAGGATGAAACTTTTGGTCTTTTTCGAAACTTCGTTCTTAGTTTCTGTTATACTCCCGAGAGCACTTAGAGCAATGCAAGGTGACAATGGTACTGAATTTAAAAATTCATCTTTTGAGTACTTTTGTGCTGAAAAAGGCATTGAACATCAGTTTTCCTCACCAAGAGTTCCACAACAGAATGGTGCTATTAAAAGAAAGAATAAAACTTTGGTTGAGATGGCTAGGACTATACTTGATGAACATCAAACTCCTAGGAAGTTTTGGGCTAAAGCAATTTCTGTAGCTTGCTATATTTCAAACAGAGTTTTCCTACGATCAAAGCTGCACAAAATTTCTTATGAGCTTTATTTTGGACATAGACCTAGTATTTCTCACTTCAGAGTTTTTTGGTGCAAATATTTTGTGTTGAAATCTAGAAATTTGGATAAATTTAAAGCAAGATCTCAAGATGGCATTTTTCTTGGTTATCATGCGTATACTCGAGGCTACCGTGTACTTGTGCTAGAAACTAACAAGATTGTAGAGACTTATGAAGTCACTTTTGATGAGGCTAGTCTTAGTACTAGATCCGACATTACATGTACAGTTGCACAGGTTCAAGGGGAGGATGAGAGCTTCTTTGTTGAAGAAAGTGATGACGAATACGTTGATGCGATTGATGGTCGGACCAATGTTCGGGTTAGGTCTGAACAGCACTTAGAGGCAGTTGAGGGGCAATATCAATCATAAGGAGATGAAGTCTCAACAACTTTGAATGTTCCTCGAGAGATCACTTCATCCCTCGAAGATGTTGTACAAGACACTTCTCAAGCTATTTCTACTCCTTTGCACATTCAACATCAACATCCTCCAGAACAAATAATTGGTAATCTCTACGAGCGAGTCACTTGTTCCAGGTTTGCTTCTCCTGACTCTCATGCTCATTTAGCTTTTGTTGCTTCTTTTGAACCCAAAGATATTTCTCACGCTCTAACTGATGAATTGTGGATCAATGCCATGCATGAAGAACTTGAAAACTTTGAACTCAATAAAGTCTGAAATTTGGTTGAACCTCCTCAAGGACATAACATCATTAGAACTAAATATGTTTTTTCAAAATAAACAAAATGAGGATGGTTTAATTGTTAGAAACAAAACTAGGCTTGTTGCTCATGGATTTACTCAGGTGAAAGGTTTGGATTTTGATGAAACTTTTGCTCCTGTTGCTAGAATTAAAGCCATTAGGCTCTTTTTAGCTTTTGCTATATCTAAAGGTTTTAGATTGTATCAAATAGATGTTAAAAGTGCTTTTTTTAATGATTTCATCAATGAGGAAGTTTATGTAAAACAATCACCTGGTTTTGAAAATCCTAAGTTCTCGAATCATGTTTTTAAGTTGTCTAAAGCTTTGTATGGTTTGAAACAAGCCCTTAGAGCATGGTATGATAGGTTGAAAACATTTCTGCTTAAAAAGATTTTGCTATGGGAAAAGTAGATAAAACTTTGTTTCTTTTCTAGCAAGGAAATGATCAACATTTTGTACAGATTCATGTGGATGATATTATCTTTGGTTGTTCATCTCACTCGGTTGAAAGTGCATCTTGATGCATCTCGGCCCCTAATTTGTTTTGTTGTATTAATGACAATAGCGATCAAATGCTACTAACATTGTTGCTAAGATGGATGCAGATATTGAAAAATAAAGTGACATTGCGGCTCAATCAATTTCGGAGAAATTGCCTTCTTTAGTAATACTTAGACTCAAAATGTGCAAATTACATATATTTCATATTTTCTTGAGTCTAAGTTGTGTTGATTAATGATCCAAAGCTAAGTGCTCAAAGCAAAATCTTCTTTAAAAAGTTTTAGATTTTTTCTAAGTTGGATTTTGGCTTTCCAACAAAGCCGGATAATCCGGACATGTTCGGAGTATCTAAAATTTGTGTTCTATTGGATTTATTTTACACATTGGAGTATCCAGACTCTAGCCTGGATAATTCAAAATTTGTGTTCTGTTTCGATCTATTTGCACGTCAGACCATCCGGGTTCAAGCTGGATTATCCGAAAATGTGTTTGTGTTTGGATTTTTTTGAAGCCTGGAACATCCGGAGTTATCCGGATGATTCGAAAATATGGTTCTGTTGAATTTTATTTTGTGAGTCGGAATATTTGGATTTTGACCGGATGATCCGAAAATTGCTTTCTGTTAGATTTTATTCCGTGGCCCAGAACATCTAGACCTTAGTCGGATGATCCGATAACACCTTTCTGGTTGAATTTATTTTTATTACTCTAGATCATCCGGTTAAGCCCGGACCATCCGGATGAACAATGCACGATTTTTGACCTACTGGCCAGATTTGGGGCAGGGGTATATATATCTTCTCTCTCCCATAATCAGGGTACATAACTCGAAACACTAGCAGCCCTACCATATTTTTTCTCTTTCTCTCTAGCGCTTGATTCTTGATTGGATTTTAAGAGTTGATTGAGAGTTCTCCACAAAGTCCTCGTGTTCTTGGTTGATCAATTCTTTGGGAGTTGTTGTGGTGGCGTGTGCTTCGTGTTCTTCATGGTTTTCTTGAGCACACATCTTGGATCATGTCAACGGGTTCGTTACTCTTAGAGGTAACCCCTCCTAGACGGTTAGGCTCCTAGACAGTTAGGCGTCGATCCGCGAGAACCCAAGAGATTGTGGGTGACCGAATAAGTTTTTACTCGGTCTCGCCTTGACTTCAAAGAGGTAACATAGTGGAAATCCAAGGCTTGCAGTGGTGTGCGCTTGGTGAGGATTAGGGTTGAAAGAGACCCGACCTCTTAGGGTTTCCTCAACGGAGACGTTGGATCGTTGGATCCAAACTTTGGTGAAAAATCCATTGTGTCCATCATTGTATTTGATAGTTGTATTTACTATTGATCTATCTATTTACTAGCAAATATAAGTCTCATTGAATTCATGCTTTCAAAGTTTATTGGTTAGATCATTTTTTTGCAATAGTTATTGTTTTAGATCTGTTGTGCCCGGACCATCCGGTAATACCTAGATAATCCAGACCATCGGAATGTTTTCATTCCATCCAGTACCTGGAGTATCCGACTATTTCCGGATAGTCCAGGCCTTAGAAGTTTAAACTAAACAGTTTTATTGAGATTTTTTAGATTGCTTATTCACCCCCTTCTAGGCAACTTTCAATTGGTATCAGAGCATGCTCTTCTCGAAGGCTTAACCTTTTGAAGAGTAAAGATGTCGGTAGAGTCAAATTCTACTAGCATTGACAAGAATAGTGTTAGAGGGAAGAAATAAGCTGTGTATCTTTTTTATTACTACAAACTAAATCTAAGTAATAAGTATCTCTCCGTGCCAACTAGTCATACACCTTACTCTGATGGTACACACTATGCAGCACGGAGACATAAGATGAAGTTGCACCTAATCTCAATGCATCCAAATATTTGAAAGATTGTGTGCACAGGTGTAGATGCGGATGACTCGAATGTGGATAATCGTCAACTAACAGCCGATGAAGAACAAGCAATTCACCATAATGCTCAAGCAGTGAGTGTTCTACTTGCCTCGTTGAGTCCGAAAGAATTCAATAAAGTTAATGGACTTAAAGAAGCTAAAGAGATATGAGAAACTTCACAAGTTGCTCATGAAGGCACATCGTCAGTCAGAGAATCAAAGATTGAGCTTCTTGAAGGGAACCTCGAAAGATTTGTCATGGAAAATGTTGAGATGACTGATCATGTGGTTCTTGTAAATAAAATTAAGAGTCTTAGAAGCAAAGAGATGACAGATTATATGGTAGTGAAGAGATTGCTCTAGGCTATAGCGCCAAGGAATCCTACCTTGGTGACTCTAATCTGGGAGCTCAAAGAATTCAAGAAGATGGCTCCAAGTGATGTGCTAGGGTGAATATAGCACATGAATTGATGGAAGAAGCCAAGAAAGTTAAAGACCTTGCCAAGCTTCAAAACAACAAGGACAATGATGTGGCTCTCAAAGGTAAAAAGAAAAAAGAGTCAAGTGATGATGAAAGCGATGATGAAGAGCTCGTGTAGTTTGTAAAGAAGTTTAAAAAGTTTATGAAGAAGGGTGGCTTTAACAAATACAAGAAGAAGAATGATAAATATAAGAAGAGGAAGTCAAAGAAAGAGTTCTATGAGTGTGGCGACTTTAGCCATTTCATAGCTAATTGTCCTAAGAAGAAAGAGCAAGAAAACAAAGAGAAGCACAAATATAAGAAGGGGAAGAAAGGTGGCCATGCTCACATAGTGAAGAATGGAACTCTGACTTCGATTCTGAGTCCGAGTCAGACTCTGACTCTAGCAAGAAAGGAGTCGCCACCATCGCCATCGCCAACATAATGACTCCAAAGCCCTCGCTATTTGGAGATTTGAGCGACGACGACATCATCTCCTTTAAGTGTTTCATGGCAAAGAGCAAGAAGGTAACTATGATGGCTAAAGTTTTAGATAGAGATGGTCATAGTGATTCTAGAGATTATGAGTCTAAAGTTGATAACAACATGTTTAAGAATATGAATAAGCAAGTTTTATCAAAGTTTAAAGAACTTATGGAAACAATAGAGACGTAAGAAGCAACTCTAGAGAAACAAGAGGATCTTCTCATTAATGATAAGGAGAGGATTCTTGAATTTGAGCGACTTCTTGCTAAGGAAAAGAAAAAGGTAGATAAATTGACTAAACAATCTAGTTTAGTAAATGAGTCTAAAGAGGAATTAGAGGAAAAACTCAAAACTCTTAAAAGTGAGCATATTGTTCTTGAAGAGAACAATAAGAGCCTTGAAGAGAGAGAGTTGAGTCTCTAATGACTCATCCTATTTCTATTCCTTTTATTGCGTCCATAAGTAATGGTTGTTCTAAATGTTACAATCTTGATATTACTGTTTATGAGACTAAAATGAAGGAAATAGAAGTCCAGAGAAAGGAGAATGAAAGGCTTGGCACCTTAGTAAGTTATGGGTGCATGAAAGCCTACAAGTCAAATAATGCTCTATTCAGGACTCTTAACACTCAAAGTAATGTTGAGAAGAGAGATCTAGGCTTTCATCCAAATGAAAGTAAGGTAAATGCTAGAAGGAAGTACAAGGGCGAGGAAATTATCAAGTTTGTAAAAGTTCAAAGAAGATCAACAACAAATCTTATGCTTCATAAGCAACTTTTTATGCTTCTTACCTTATTAAGAGGAACCATCATGCATGGTAAAGTGGTTGCTCAATTTGTTGGTAATAAAAATAAAAAACCTTTGAGATGCATTTGAATTCCTAAAGTTCTTGTGATTAACATTGAAGGACCCAAAAAAGTTTGGGTACCTAAAACCAAGAACTAATGTCTTTTGTAGGAATACTCTTCTGGTGAATCTAGTTGGGTGATGGACAGTGGATGTACAAATCACATGACCAGAGAGAAGAGTATGTTTATTTCATTTGAGCCAAATCAAGGTAATCATGAATCTATTGTATTTGATGACAATGGAAAAGGAAATGTAATGGGAGTAGGTAAAATTTCTATCTTAAATGGTAATTCAATTTCAAATGTTTTACTAGTTGAATTTTTAAGTTATAATTTGCTCTCAATATCTCAATAATGTGAAATTGATTATAAATGTCTTTTTACTAATGAGGGTGTGACCGTTTTGAGAAGTAGTGATAATTCTGTAGCCTTTACGGGTAAGTTGAAAGGAAAACTTTTCTAGTCAATTTTACACTAGATGAAGTTGAACCTAAAACTTGCTTGGTGACTAAGACTAGCATGGGTTAGTTATGGCATCGTCGACTAGCTCAGGTTGGGATGAGGAATTTGTCAAAGCTTCTTAAAGGGAAATGCATCCTAGGACTAACAAATATTGTGTTTAAGAATGACAGGTTGTGTAGTGCATGTCAAGCTGGTAAACAAGTTGGAGCAACACACACCATCAAGAACATTATGACAACTAGAAGGCCACTAGAGCTTCTACATATGGATCTCTTCGGACCAGTGGCGTACCTAAGCATTGGCGGTAACAAATATGGTTTAGTCATTGTTGATGATTATTCTCGCTTCACTTGAGTATTCTTTTTGCATGATAAGAGCGAGACACAAGGTGTGTTCAAGAGCTTTGCAAGAAGAGCTCAAAATGAGTATGAAGTCAAGATCAAGAAAGTGAGAAGTGACAACGGGAGTGAATTCAAAAACACTTAACTCAAAGACTTTCTTAATGAAGAAGGCATTAAGCATGAGTTCTCCTCTCCTTATGATCCACCTCAAAATGGAGTGGTGGAATGGAGGAATCAAACATTGATCGAGACAGCGAGAACAACGCTCGATGAATATAAGACATCAGACGTATTGAGGAGCCATGGTGTATACCATGGGGATGATGAGTGATTGTCAACGGGGAAAGAAGAGAGATGTGAAGAAGAGGATGAGAAGACTTGACCGTGACGGAGTTCGCGTG
>KE371962.1:529499-539657 GCA_000418225.1 Zizania latifolia
TTTGAAGGTTTTTCGTGCTGTTCCAGGCAAACCGGAACTTCCGGTTTGCCACCGGAACTTCCGTTTTGGACCTTCTGTATCGCGTTCTGGATCAGTCGGAACTTCCGGCTCTGACCGGAACTTCCGGTACATCGGAACTTCTGACACCGTCCGGAACTTCCGATTTGAGCTCTCTGTCTGGTGTTCTGGATTAGTCGGAACTTCCGGCTCCGACCGGAACTTCCGGTACATCGGAACTTCTGGCTCCAAATCAGAACTTCCGATTTGGACCTTCTGTCCCGAATTTTATTTTCGCTGATTTTCTGTTTTGCGCCCATTCACCCCCCCTCTGGTCGCTAGATTCGGTCCTACACGTATTTTGGGCAGAAGCAATCAACACTGTATATCATGCAATCAACCGTCTCTATCTCCACAAAATAATCAAAAAGACGGCATATAAGCTTCTAACCGGTAACAAACCAAATGTTTCATATTTTCGAGTCTTTGGGAGTAAGTGTTTTATTCTGAGTAATTCACCAAGAAATTTCAAATTTACCTCTAAGGTTGATGAAGGTTTCTTGGTTGGTTACGAGTCAAATGCGCATGCCTATCATGTTTTCAACAACACCTTTGGTCTTATTGAAGTCACTAGGGATATGACATTTGATGAAACAAACGGCTTTCAAATAGAGCAAGTTGATCCAAGTGATGCAGGTGAAAAAGAACCTCCATGTGAAGCAATTAAGAGCATGCTGATTGGAGACATTAAACTAAGAGAACAAGAACCATTGGATCAACAACAACCACAAGTTGAAGAAAGTGAAACACAAGAAACTCAAGAGCAAGATATGGTGGACAAGGAACAAGAAGTTCAAGAAGAAGCTAACCAACCACCCGTACAACATCAAAGAATCTAACAAGACATCCAAAGAGACCACCCTGTGGATAACATTCTTGGTGATCTACGAAGGGGAGTAACTACTCGTTCTCGTTTAGCAAATTTTTGTGAATGTTACTCTTTTGTGTCTTCTTTGGAACCTGTTAAGGTGGAAGAAGCTCTTGAAGATGCGGATTGGCTAATGGCCTTGCAAGAAGAGCTCAACAACTTCAAAAGAAGTGAAGTATGTATATTGGTGAAAAGACCGAAACAAAATGTGATCGGCACTAAACGGGTCTTCCACAACAAGCAAGATGAGCATGGCGTGGTCGTAAGGAACAAAGCAATATTGGTGGTTCAAGGCTTCACACAAATCGAAGGTTTAGATTTTGGTGAGACATATGCTCCTATTGTTAGGCTAGAATCAATTCGTATATTATTAGTCATTGCTACTCACCATGATTTTAAGCTTTATCAAATAGACGTGAAAAATACCTTCCTAAACGGACCAATAACTAAATTGGTGTATGTGGAGCAACCACTAGGTTTCGAAGATCCAAAGTATCCAAATCATGTGTTCAAACTCCAAAAGGCGCTCTATGGGCTTAAGCAACCACCTAGAGCATGGTATGGATGCCTTAGAGATTTTCTACTTAAAAAGGGCTTTAAAATAGACAAAGTCGTTCCTACCCTCTTTACTAAGCATTTCTATAATGATTTCTTTGTTTGCCAAATATATGTCGATAATATTATATTTGGTTCTACTAACAATGATTTCTATGAGAAATTTAGTAGAATATTGACCAAGAGATTTGAAATGTCAATGATGGGAGAGTTGAAGTTCTTTCTAGGATTTCAAATCAAGCAACTCAAAGAAGACACCTTCATCAATCAAACAAAGTACATTAAAGATACGCTCAAGAAGTTTGATATAGAGAATGCTAAACCCATCAAGACTTTTATGCAAACCAACGGGTATCTTTATTTAAATCAACAAGGAACCAACGTTGATCAAAAGGTATACCGCTCCATGATTAGCTCCTTGTTATATTTATGTGCATCTAGGTCCAATATCATGCTTAGTGTTTGCATGTACGTAAGATTTCAAGCTGCACCAAAAGAATGTCATTTGGTTGCTGTTAAAAGAATTTTGAGATATTTGGTTCATACTCCAAACCTAAGGCTTTGGTACCCGAAAGGCTCAACCTTTAATCTTATCGGCTATTCGGACTCTGGTAATGCCGGTTGCAAAGTGGATAGAAAAAATACCACTGGAACCTGCCAATTCTTTGGAAGATCACTTGTTTCATGGTCTTCCAAGAAACAAAAGTATGTAGCTTTATCCACAGCCGAAGCCGAATATGTAGCAGCCGGTAGTTGTTGTGCTTATCTCCTTTGGATGAAACAAACCTTGAAATACTTTGGGCACAACGTCACCAAGATCCCTTTACTATGTGACGATGAGAACACCATCAAAATAGCCAATAACCCAGTTGAACACTCAAGAACCAAATATATTAACATTCGCCATGATTTCTTGAGAGACCATGAGATTAAAGGAGATATAAGCATAACTCATGTGAGAATAGATAAACAGCTTGCCGATATATTCACCAAACCCTTAGATGAGCATTGGTTTTGTGAGTTAAGAAATGAACTGAATATCCTTGATTCTCGCAACATAGCTTGATATACTTGCACATAAATTGCCCATGTTAGAAATGAGAAGGTAAATTAATTGCCTTCTTCATATATAATGTGCTACATTTTAATTAAATGCAAAATAATCATTATCTTGTTTATGATTCATATGAGCTATGCCATGTTTATTGTTGTTTATTCATGCTTAACATATTTGTGGTACAATACTATTTTAGCCCAAAACTTCATGGCATTTGTCCTCTTTGAATTCTTGTGAGATGAGAAATCTGAAGGTCTCGGACAATCCGGCTAAACCCGGATGCTCCAGGCCTAGAACTTTCTAAAGTTCATTTCTAGTGCACTCGGATTGTTTGATTAACTCCGGATACTCCGGTTCACCCAGAAATCAGGATACTCTAGATAACCCTGGAGTGTACATGTCAAGCTTTATAAAAGGGGACCTGAACTCTCCAACTCTTTCTCTCCTCCTCGCTTCTCCTCTTCTCCCTCACTCCAACTCTCGATTTCTCCGATGATTTTCTTCAAAATCTGTTCGTGGGAGTCATGGTATCCGTTGACGGGGAGCCTAAGACCCTTCTGGGAGCGCTGATCCTCTTCTTGAGTCCTATAAGTTCGTCTTTGAGGTATCCTCTGTTCTTGCCCTAGGATGGCATTTTTCCCTCTAGTCTTTGGTTATTTCTAGAATCTTTTAGGCTAGAATAGGTCCTAGAGATTTTGTTGTGATGTTTCCTAGCCACATTGTCGAGATCAATCGGTTTTGATTTTGTGGAACCCGGATGAACTTGTCATTTCTGGATAGTCTAGGTCTCATAGGCTCTGGTTAAGTTCGGAGGTTCCGGGTTAGGTTACATTCAAAGTTTTCATTTCTTGATTCAATCCTTGATTCACCTTTTGATCCTTTGCTGCTTTGTAGCAGTTGTCGCCATGTCTGACGAAAGGCGCAAGAAGGCCAAGCACAACCCAAGGAACTCCTCCAGCGACGACAATGACACCGGAGGGTTCCTCCAGTTCCTATTGCCGGGCCAGCTTCTCGAGGCCGTTTCAAGCAGCTAGCTTCCAGAGCACACCATTTCCCAGACATCGACATCCAAGTGCCTGCCACCTCATTAGTACGGCCTCCTCCTCCACCTCAAGGCTAAGGTAAAGGGAAGCAGCCTACCATTGGACAGTCAAGCCGTAGCGATGATCTGCTTTAGCTTATTCGGAGAAAAGTCCAAGAGCCTACTATGGTTGGTGGGGTCACTCCTAGATCTGAAGTCAATTATATGAGGTGGACTCTTGAAGTAGGGAAGGAGAGAAATGTGGATCCCTGGGATTATGTAAGGGATGATTCAGATTACCAGTTTCACTCGGGTTTTTAGCAGGACTACTATAAGAGTGTCATGCTACACAAGAGGCATCCAGTGGTCGAGATGTAGTGGATCAACTGGACTTCAATAAAGAAGAAGAACAATTCTATGTTTAATCAAGTGATCCGTATTTGTCAGGCCAAGAATCTCTATGGCCTCATGGAGACCAAGCAGAACTGGTGTGAAGAAGCTATCTACCAGTTTTATTCGACTCTGTTCTAGACCGTGGACAACGATGAGCCATTCTTTCATTGGAGGCTAGAGGGAGTCGAGTATGAGGTCACACTCAGTGATCTCACTGCTATTCTTGGCTTTGATGCAAATGACCTTGCAGCATTCCGGTTGGATCTAGAACCCATGCTTGGAGCTGATGCAGTGCCATTTCTGTATGAGCTAGGTTCATTTATTGGAGTCAAGACAGAGGGTTTCTCCCCAGTTTTCGTAGTGTTTAACAGTCTATTCAGGAGGACCCTTCTGCCAAAGCTCAGGGACTCCTCATCGTTGTTGGGCAATGCCCGTGATCTCTTGTCAGTCATGAGGGAGGACCGTGGAGTGTTCAGTGTTGCTTGCTTTCTTTGGAGTGAGATCTAGACCACTTTTGTTTCTCCCACCAAGAGTTGTGTGTATGCTCCGTACATCCATCTCGTGATCAACAGGGTCACCCATCGGAAGATGATACATGAGGTAGAGCACCACGGGTACACTCCTCAGGCACCGGCTTCTAGAGCGCCTCTAGGATAGTCCTCCTCAGTAGCTCCGCCTCCTCCTGCCAGGCCTCGGCGTGGTCCCTGGAGATCCACACCACAGCCTAGCCCCTCTGGCTCGCCGATCAAGATAATTCTATCGGCCATCTTCACGATGTGTTAGAACAGCAATTGGCGGTAGGTCAAGGAGATTGAGCGACAAAACAAGGCAATCAATCTGCTGCTTTAGCAATCAGGCCAGCCTCCCATGGAGCCTCTGTCTGATTCTGATGAGGAGAATGACTCCAACGTCTTCGCTCACTGCACCGACCCTTATGCCCACTTCTTTGGATCTGGAGCAGGGTCGTCCCAACAGTAGCAGCAGTAGCCTCTATAGCAGTCATCGTCGTCGTCTAAAGAAGATGATGGGGATGATAATGGTGGTAGTGAGGATGACTCCGAGTGAGCCGTTTGCTGCTTTCTCTTTTTTTAGTGTCCTTGATGCCAAAGGGGGAGAAAAGTCAAAGAAGTCAATGCTTAGCTTTAGGATTTCTCGCTTTTGTAATCCGTGTCAAGAATAATTGGGCTGTAATATTGTTTTACTATTGTGTGTGGCATGGATGATGGGCTGTAATGAACGATTAGTATGTTTAATTATGTTCATTTCACGTTTAAGTCCTAAATGCAATTTATGTTATGATTACTATTTTTGATGATGTATGCTTTTAGGGGGAGCCTCAATGCTTATATTCATCTTTTTGCAATTTGGTTTCGCTTCTTTGATCTTATTATCATCAATCAAATAGGGGAAGATTGAAAGTACATCTTGATGCATCTAGACCTCTAATTTGTTTTAGTGTATTAATGACAATAGCGATCAAATGCTACTAACATTGTTGTTAAGATGGATGCAGATATTGAAAAATAAAGTGGCATTGTAGCTCAACCAATTTCGGAGAAATTGCCTTCTTTAGTAATACTTAGACTCAAAATGTGCAAATTGTGTATATTTCATATTTTCTTGAGTCTAGGTATGCTGTACTATCAAGAGGGATGCGTTGAAGAATGATCCAAAGCTAAGTGCTCAAAGCAAAATATTCTTTAAAAAGTTTTGGAATTTTTCTAAGTTAGATTTTGGCTTTCTAGCAAAGCCGGATAATCTGGACATGTCCGGAGTATCCAAAATTTGTGTTCTGTTAGATTTATTTTACATGTCGGAGTATCCGGACTCTAGCCAGATAATCTAAAATTTGTTTTCTGTTTCGATTTATTTGCATGTCGGACTATTCGGGTTCAAGCCAGATTATCCAAAAATGTGTTTCTGTTTGGATTTTTTTGAAGCCCAGAACATCCGGAGTTATCCAGATGATTCAAAAATATGGTTCTGTTGAATTTTATTTTGTGAGTCAGAATATCCGGATTTTTGCTAGATGATCCGAAAATTGCTTTCTATTGGATTTTATTCCATGGCCTGGAATATCTGGACCTTGGTCAGATAATCCGAGAACACCTTTTTGGTTGAATTTATTTTTGGCCTGGAATATCCGGATTTAAGCCGGACTATCCGAAACTTCAGTTCTGTTTTGAATTTTTATTAGTCCGGATCATCCGGTTACGCCCGGACCATCCAGATGAACAGTGCGTGATTTTTGAACTAATGGCCAGATTTGGGACAGGAGTATAAATACCTTCCCTCTTCCATAATCAGGGTACATAACTCCAAACCCTAGCAGCCCTGCCATATTTTCTCTCTTTCTCTCTAGCGCTTGATTCTTGATTGGATCTTGAGAGTTGGTTGAGAGTTCTCCACAAACTCCTCATGTGCTTGGTTGATCAATTCTTTGGGAGTTGTTGTGGTGGCGTGTGCTTCGTGTTCTTCGTGATTTTCTTGAGCACACATATTGGATCATGTCAATGGGTTCGTTACTCTTGGAGGTAACCCCTCCTAGACAGCTAGGTGTTGATCCAGCGCACCCAAGAGATTGTGGGTGACCGGATAAGTTTGTACTTAGCCTCGCCTCGGCTTCAAAGAGGTAACATAGAAGAAATCCAAGGCTTGCAGTGGTGAGCGCTTGGTGAGGATTAGGGTTGAAAGAGACCCGACCTCTTAGGGTTTCCTCAACGAAGACGTAGGATCGTTGGATCCGAACTTCGATGAAAAATTCACTGTGTCCATCATTGCATTTGCTAGTTGTATTTACTATTGATCTATCTGTTTACTAGTAAGTATAAGCCTCATTGAATTCATGCTTTAAAAGTTCATTGGTTAGATCGTTCTCACAATAGTTATTGTTTCAGATCTGTTGTGGCCGGATCATCTAGTAATACTCGGATAATGTGGACCGTCAGAAGGTTTTCATTTCATTCGGCACCTAGAGTATCCGACTAAGTCCGGATAGTCCGGGCCCTAGAAGTTTAAACTAACCTGTTTAGTTGAGATTTTTCAGATTACTTGTTCAGCCCCCCTCTAGGCAACTTTCATTGGTTTCCAAGTTTTTTGAGACTATGTGCAGAGAGTTTGAGATGATTATGATGGGCGAGTTGACGTACTTTTTAGGACTACAAATCAAGCAAACAAAAGATGTCACTTTGTTCATTAGAGTAAGTACACCAAGGATCTTCTTTGGTGTTTTGACATGGAAAATTGCAAGATGATTTCTACACTGATGGGGGCTACTTCTACTTTAGATCCCGATGAGGATGGTGAGCCTGTTGATAAAAAAGAATATCATAGCATGATCGGCTCACTTTTGTATCTCACTGCATCAAGACCGGACATTCAATTTTCTGTTTGTCTGTGCGCTTGATTTTAAGCTTCTCCTCATGTTTCACATCGTCAAGCTATCAAGCATATACTCAGATATTTCAAATTTACTCAAGAATTTGGCATATGATACTCTACTTCCTCAAGTGTTAGTTTAAGAGCCTTTTCTGATACTGATTTTGAAGATTATAGAATTGATAGAAAGAGTACTAGTGGTATATGTTATTTTTTGGGAACATCACTTGTTGCTTGGTCATCTAGAAAATAATCTTCTGTTGCACAATCCACTACTGAAGCTAAATATGTTGTTGTTGCTAGTTGTTGCTCATAAGTTATTTGGCTTATTTCTACACTCAAGGATTATGAAATGAACTATGATCGTGTTCTACTTTATTGTGATAACACAAGTGCTATAAATATTGCTAAGAACCCAGTGCAACACTCTAGAACAAAGCATATTGATATTCGATATCATTTTCTTAGAGATCATGTGGAGAAATGTGATGTTGTGCTTCTTTTCATTGACATTTAGTTACAATTGGCAGACATTTTCACTAAACCTTTGGATTCTTCTTACTTTGCTTTTCTTCGAGGGGAATTGGGCATTGTTCATCCAATGGGTTTATTTTGAGGAGGAGTTTGCTTTTTCATTTGTATCATAATGCATTCATATTTGTTTTTATGCATTGTTTTATTCTAAATAAATAAAAAAACAAAAAGAACAAAGCATGGAGCTTTGATTTTTACCTTCAGTTAATCTTTGTGCTTGCTAGCAATATCTTTTGAAATTGATAGACCACTAGTCTTGCTTTCATGTCTTTTATTCTTTTTATGGGCCTATGACATAGTTTTTGAGGGATATGACACATGACACATAAATATTCAAGTGAAAGATAAAAAAATATGTTGTGCTGATCTGTTGGCTAGTTTGAGTTAAATATGATTACATATGTTATAGCTGTATTTATTTCACCATGATAAGTGCTTTCAAGTTTAGTACTGATAGTACTATGGCTCGTGCATTGTCAAAACAATCAAATCTGACTGAATAAAAAGAAAAGTGTGCAAAAGCACAGAAAGTTCAAACAGAAAAAAGTGTGCAAAAGCATAGAAAATTCTGTATTCATGAAAAAATATTTTGCCTAGATCGTCTTAGGAGACAGTTTATCATTACACTTTGATATGAACTTGGAGATGATTATAGATGACCAGACCATTGAAATAGAGACTGCTTGTGTGTGCAAGAACCTCACAATAGGTCATGTGACCGAAGCTCCGGTGGCACCATCTGTCTCTAGATCAGTGGTTGCTGTGCTGAGATAGGCACTTGTGAAAATTTCATACAAAAGTTGCATATATCAAATCTGAAATTTTCAATAAATATGAATTGCACTTTTAAGAGCATTAAGCGCTGTTTTGGTTTTGTGGACGCAGCTGAATTGTGTGTGAGGTATTTCTCTTAGATTGGTCCTGGTGAAAGCCAACATTATAATTCATTGAAATTATTCAATTTTAGTGCTGATTTGAACTTGAGAATTATGGCTTAGTTTCATGTTGAGGTTTTTAGGCTTAATTGTTAGCTGGTTGATCTATCTATTTTATTTATGTTGTAAACCTTGTCACGTGGATTGCTTTAGGTACACTTCAAAGCTCTCAAATCAAGAAATAATAAAAAATGGTGTTCTCATGATAATTTCTCTCTTTTGTTTCACTTGATGAAATCATTGTCAAAGAGGGAGAAATATTTAGGGGAGAAATTGGTTTTTGATAAAATCATTGTCTTTTGCAATCAATTTTCGAGGGAGTTTTCTTTATCGTTCTTTGAAAAAAAAACCTTGAGGGAGAAAAACTTGTGCTTGTGCTCATGCTTTCAAAAATCAAAAAATTTCTTCATGCTTTTTAATGGTGTTGCCAATGTGTTCATAAAGGGGAAAATTTTGAGATCATGTGTATGATCATTGGTAAGTGAAGAATAAATTAGTTTGATGTTGATATGCAATGAATAAATTGGTTTTGATTGGTTTGAGTAGTCGAGCACTTTGGTCGAGTTGTCGAGCACTCTTGTCGGGCACTCAGCACTTAGCCCTCGAGAGAATTTCAGCACCCTAGAGAATTCAACGCTCAGAATTTTGGATCATTTGGATTTTTGATGTTCTTGTTAGATCACGTGCTTTAAATTGTTTATTCAATAAATACATAATGTTTATGATTGATTGGAATATTTGAGTTAGGTTGGAAAGAATTGATTGGACTGATTGAGTCAAGTTGGGAAGAACTTATGCTCAGAAAAGGGTTTCTTGATTTATTCATATGCAAGCATTGCTTGAGGGCGAGTCATGGTCAATGACGGGATCGAAACTAGGCTTGGGGAGGAGCCGAGGTTCAGAACGATCGAGGATGTCTTGTGGGATGCTACTACTAGAGGATGCGGCACGTGAAGATGAGGTTTCCATATGGCGTATGCGGGATGCGTGCCAATATGGAAAGGATGCAAGGTTTCCATATGACATACGCAGGATACGTGTGAATATGAAAAGGAGACAGATTCGGAAGGAGTTAGGATTTGAGGATTCATAAGGGATATGGATTCTGAAGAGCCATGGTGTATACCATGGGGATGATGAGTGATTGTCAACGGGGAAAGAAGATGAGAGATGAAGAGACTTGACCGTGATGGAGTTCGCGTGCGACTCAGGTACATGGATAGACGCTGGTCGGACAGAGGGGTCACGAGGGCGTGCCAGTCCAATCCGGGTGCACGGAGCTGAAGCGGCAAGTGAGAAAAAGGGGATCCATCGTGGTGTCGACCGGTGCGACTCAGGTACACGGACGACCGACCGCCGG
>KE371962.1:555207-570008 GCA_000418225.1 Zizania latifolia
GAATACCTGTTGCTATTCTTGAAGAGTGCTTTTGAGGAGGTTTTGAGATATCAGCTTGCCGGGTGTGATCTTTATTGCACAATCTTGTGCTGAGCTTTCTTAAGTTACCTGCAAGGCTGATATTCTCGTTGTTAGAAGCTTTGGGGGTAGTTGTATTTTCCACTGTGTTTTTAATTTGCGCCCATTCACCCCCCCCTCTGGTCGCCTTTTCGGTCCTACATCCAATGACCCGGCTCCTTACAGTAAAAGCAAACTATGTCTTGAGCCACCCCTTTCTTGTCCTTTTCGTCTTGGAATTGCTCGTGATCTCATCGGGAGTCAACTTCCTCTTGACCACATATTTCTTCACACGGGGCTATTTCTTCCCTTTCTGCAACATCATCACATAAATGTTGTTTTTCTTAATGCTTTCCTCGGTGGTTTTCAGCATCCCATGTAGTTTCGTCAAGGTTTTGTCCATGCTATTCATATGATAATTCAGTATGAACGGTTCAAAACTTGATGGTAGGGATTAAAGATTCAGATCAGTAGCCAACTCTTGGCTAAGGGGAAAACCAAACTTTTCTAGACTTTTAATATAACCAATCATCTTGATAACATGGAGGCTCAAGGGATTCCCTTCAGCAAGCCTACACGCAAACAAGGACTTTGAGGTGTTGAACCTCTCGACCCTCGTTTGGTTCACAAACATACCACGTAGACCCATAATAATATTGTAAGCGTCAGTATTCTCATATTGCTTCTGAAGCTCAGAGGACATTGTGGCAAACATGAGACAACTTACATCAAGGACATCATTAGCGTGCTTCTTATAAGCATGTCGTGTAGCCGCAGTAGCATTATCAGGCAAGTCATTAGAGTAGGGACTTTCAAGAACATACTCTTTTCATTCTTGTTTGAGAACAATTCTTAAATCTCTATACCAATCCATAAAGTTTGTTTTATTAAGCTTTTCTTTCTCAAGAATAGATAGCAAATTAAAAGAACTAGACGTGGTAGAAGCTGACATGATCTACAACATCAGAACATATAAAATTTAGCATTATGTTTATGTTAATCTTTCATTAAACTATATAACAAATGATTCTCCCACTATGTTTATGGAAACTAAAACCTCCCTCTAAGTAACATAGCTGGTCAAGATCCACATTTCACTAATTCCTAGTGAACTTTGGCATCACTGCTAGAAAACTAGTGATATGGATAAGCAACACATTGCTAATCACATCTCTATGTGTCTGGGAGATGACCCCAGGGTACTCTTCGAGTGCATTTATGTTGATCAGACAGAAGACGGAGTCGGGAAGATAGAGCATTAAATACAACCTAGAAGGGGTCGGACCAACACGCATCCTGAATGCAGTCAGTCAAAGGGAGGGTTCCCGACCGCCAAGGCTCGGGAAGACGTCCGACCGCTAGGACTTGGGAGGACGCCCGATCACCAGGACTCGGGGGATCCATTCAACAGTCGGTCCACCTCATCATTGACAATAAACTCCAGGGCGTAACAGCCAAATTAATATAGCGAATAACGTTGTATTTATTAGCCCATGATCCCAGGTGATTTAAACCGAGGTAAAAGGGATTAATGGGGCTGTTAAGGCCTAAGCGGTAACCCCCCGATCCCTGTAATGTATAAAGGGGCCAGGGGTACCTCTTATAGGGAGGTCTTTTTAGACATACACGCACTCGCATAAGATCATTTTTAGGCTCTTTTGCTCATATTCTAACATACAGGACTAGGGTTATTATCCTGAGGGAGGCCCGAACATGTCTAAAAATCTCTGTCTCTTACTTTTGTGAGGCAACCATTGAATCGCGATCACAATCTTCCCCATACACCTACACAAATCTTATCCGTAGGTAACCTTATAGGATACTGTTGTTCTTACGCAACGACAATTGGCGCGCCAGGTAGGGAATAAAATTTTGTGTAATTCTCTTTCAATCGGATTCAATGGCCGTTGTTTGCAAGGTAAACACCAAGGTTCCTGTCGGTGCTGTCATCACCCTTGGGAGTCTCACCTTTGTTGGCGATTCCATATGCCAACTTGTCCTCTCCAACGCCTCTATCGGCCAAGTGAGGACTTCGCGCACACTCCCTATGCGCCCTGCCGCTAGGAGCGCGGCATGCCACCATGCCAAAGTGGCTTCAGCACCCAAGCATGCAGCTCCATCGACCATGCGTCAACCCATCTCCAACAATTCCCCCACCAACTTCGTCATCTTCGCCAATTCAGGTGGACGTATGGTCTGACGACGTCAATTCACCGAGGTCGCCTCTACACAGACCGAGAGGTAGGGCGCCACAGTCGCCCCGATGCTTTCTCCTGTGAAGGCTATCATGATGATGATGGCCATCGTCTCTGATGACGAGCACAACACTAACTCCGCTGAGTCCAGCAATCACCGGCGGGAGCGTTGGAGGCGCAATGCCTCTCGCTCACTTTGTCGAGGCAGAGCTCAAGCTGCCGGAACCTCATGGCATGACACGCAAGAAGCCTATACGGTGGACTTTGAAGGAAACTCTCCACCCTCCCGGATACACATGAGCACCAGAGGGCTCGGGCGATGACGTAGGCTGCTGCCGCCCAACTCGCCAAGGTGGCGCTGTCTGTGCGGTCATGATCTTCCAACCATAATGCTACTCCCCGACTGTCTAGTCGGTCGTGACGCTCCCGACCGAGCGATCGCTAGGGGAGCTCTTTCTCAGGTGATGCCCGTGAAATCATCAACCAAGCACGTGATGCACGCAACATCATCTCTCACCACCGCAGACGGCAGGAGCGCAGCGAGCTCCATCGCCAGGAGAGCTTTGATAGGAGCCACGGGACGCCACGAGTTAGCCGTTACAAGGACATCGACTCTCACCACAACGGCTTCCTAGTCTTCACCGAGCGACTTCGCCATCGCCAGCATCTCCGACGTTGATATTATGTCTATATTTTAGGATGGACTGAGAAAACCGTCGGAGTTATTTCACCACCTGGTGATGAATGAGCCAGCGATGCTAGGCAAAATGATCACCACCGCCGAGCAATTTACCAACGTCGAGGACACCAAGCAGGAGCAGATGCACCCGACCACTCAGGAATCCTACAAAGACAAGAAGCGCTCGAAGGACCGTCGCTGATCGCCGCGGCGTGATGACCGCGACAAACTAGAGTCCTCCCGATCGAAAGATCAAAAGAGGAAATCTGAGCACGTCATAGTTGCCGAGGAGAAACCCCGATCTCGAGGGCGGGGGAAGTCGGTGATGCAGGAGATGCTGGACAAGCCTTGCATTTTCCATCCTAATAGCAATCACACCACTCGCCGATGCTACCAGCTGCAGAACCAAATGGTCAAAGAGGAGGAAGAAAATCCTCGGCAAGACAAGCTTCGCCAGGATGACAAAAAGAAGAAGACTCACCGGGAGGACAAGGATGCCATCCCCCCGACCAAAAATGACTTCCAAGAGCCCGCTCAGAAGGTCTCCATGATCTTTGGTGGAGCGGTTGTGGCAGGGCAATCGAACGCTTCCAGTGGTTGGAAATCCTGATTACCTTTAGCCGGGACGACCAGTGGATGGACGTCCCTAATCTGGGTTGATTCCCACTAGTGGTCGACCTAGTGATCCTAAAGGTGTGCCTCAAGAGGGTGCTAATTGATGGTGGCAGCGGCCTTGATATCCTGTTTAAGGGAACTATCTCCGCACTCGGCATCAACGAGTCGGCGCTTCAGAAGACGGACACGCCTTTTTACGGGATTGTCTCGGGGAAGGCTTCCATTCCACTCGACACCCTCACTCTGTCAGTGATGTTTGGCACTCGGAACAATTTTAGGACCTAGCACTTCAAATTCTACGTCACTGACTTCGAGACTGCCTATCACGCCATGCTTGGTAGGCCCTCCCTCGCCAAGTTCATGGCGGTGCCCCACTATACATACCTGGTCCTCAAAGTTCTAGGACCAGTGGGGGCTTTTTCTGTTAAGGGAGATGTCGCCACCTCCCACACCTGTGAGTAGGAGAGCCTCACCTTGGGAGAAGTGGTAGATATTTCTGTTCAGATAGAAGAGACCGTCCAAGCGGCCAAGACCACGCCGATCGCCGACCTTGACATCCCGACCACCGCGCCATCGACATCGGGCATGTCGCCATCGCTAGCTGAGTACAAGAGTATTCAGCTCTTAGACGCTGACCCCTCCAAGACGGTGCTTATCGAGACAGCGCTAGATCCTAAATAGGAAAGCACGCTCGTCAGCTTCCTTCGCGCCAACATCAACATATTCACCTAGCACCCCTCTGACATGCTGGGCGTACCAAGGGAGCTGATCGAGCATGAACTCCATGTCTTCCCGACCACCAAGCCGGTGAAGCAAAAGATGCATCGATTTGCCCAAGAGCGTAAAGAGGCCATCAAGGAGGAGATCACCCGACTACTGGCAGCCGGGTTTATTAAAGAGATATATCGTCCTGACTGGATAGCAAACCCAGTCCTTATAAAAAATAAAAATGGAAAATGGAGAGTGTGCATTGACTACACCGATCTTAATAAGCGATGTCTGAAAGATCCTTTTCCACTACCGCGTATTGACCAAGTGGTTGACTCCATAGCCGGCTGTTCCCTTCTTTGCTTCCTGGATTGCTACTCGGGCTATCACCAAATCAGCCTGAAGGAAGAAGACCAAGAGAAGACATCATTCATCAC
Organism: Zizania latifolia; assembly: GCA_000418225.1. Taxonomy (NCBI): domain Eukaryota; kingdom Viridiplantae; phylum Streptophyta; class Magnoliopsida; order Poales; family Poaceae; genus Zizania; species Zizania latifolia. The sequence continues at coordinate 559,899 of KE371962.1, forward strand.
TCCATTCAACGTATATTGTTATACATCAATACCCTTTGGGCTCAAGAATGTTAGGGCTACATATCAACGTGCCATACAATGTTGTCTTTGCCGACCAGATTAGACGCAACGTGGAAGCCTACGTGGACAATGTCATCATCAAGTCAAGGGATCCAGAAGATTTAATTCTCGACCTCCAAGAGGCTGTAGATATGCTTCATGAGTCACCAAGGATTCAGCAATATGATGAGGGTGACGCTGAACAAATAAGAGAAGAGGACATCGACAGTCTCGAAGAAGCTTGCTTGGCTACAGCTATTCAGTCTGATCGGTACCAGCAAGTTCTACGCCGATATCACGACCACAACGTACGTGGTTGGTCATTTCAAGTCGGCGACCTGGTCCTGCGCCGAGTACAGTCTGCAGTCGGTGTTCACAAGCTCTCTGCTCCATGGGAGGGTCCATTCATTATAGCAGAAGTAACCCGACCAGGCTCTTATCGACTGATGCATGAAGGCGGTCAATGTGTCCCTAACTCCTGGAATATCGAGCATCTTTGCCGCTTTTACCCATGATATTATAAGCTACGTATTCCTATATTGGGTTAATAAAGATGTTCTTTTAATCTTTTCTTTACTATTATTTTTTCACCCGCCCGACCCTGAGTGCTTGCCTTCTCATCACTCTAACCCAAAGTCTATGACCCGCTCTAGCTTTGGTGAGTTATTGTTGAGATTTGTTGCCCACTCGGGGGCTCACCGTTTGCCATGCTATTTGCTTGACCTCCTTATTTTGTTATTTTTGACTACTTGTGAAGCTGAACGTTCAATACATGTGCATGTGGCTCAGTATCCCTACGATGTGAACTACAACTATACCAATCACTTGGAAATCAGATAATGATGGTCGGACACAGAACAATTTGAACTCCAAAATATCATTTCATTGAAAGTTAAACTATATATACAATGTGTTCCTTTCTACATGCTTAATCTATTCGGTAGGTTATACGGTTCTAAATCTTGGACAAGAAAGCTGCCGTATCCTCCACCTCCGCGTAGATCTGCTCCACGTCAGACTCCTCTATGTTCGTTGGCCACACTGCCTGGATGTGTTCTATCTGAGCAGTCGGGTATAGCGCTCGGACTATCCCGAGCACGTGTGTGGCCACCGACCGCATGAAGTCCCGGGCTTAGTCCCGAAGACGTGCCGCCGACCCCTGGAGCCGCTCTAAAAAATGCTCCAATGTCCACTCGGCGTTAGCAGGTTCATCGTCAATCATCTTGACGAGCACCTCGGCCCTCGCTCGGCAGTGGTCGAGATGCGTTTGAGTGCTGCTCAGCCACAACTCTAGGTCGGGAAACTGAGCGTTCACCTGCCGATGCAGTTCTGCCAAGTATTAACACAAGCGTCAGATAATATTTCAATTGAAACTTATTGAAGATAATATTGGACGACCGTACTTTTATACTCACCGACTGCTTCACCGGCCTTCTTCTGTACGACTGTGGCAGTGGCTTCGGCTGCAGTAATCTTCTTCTCTAGCACTATAGCCTTGGCCTTAGCTGTCGCCGCCCTTTCCTTGGCTTCATCACGCTCGGCCACGGCCAACTCCACCGAAGTGACCGAGCGCTCCTCCATGACAGTCGCCGTCTCCAACTGCGCCTCCAAGGTCACCCAGTCTATTCATCATAATGTTTAGACAGATACAACAAATATCGCCAACAATATCTGAAGAGGCTAAATACTTACCGGTGGACCGGATGTCCAACTGGGCGCGAAGGATTTCATTTTCCCTCTCCGCCATCCTCCAGGCAGCCTCCCTCCTCGCCAGCTGCTCCGTCAGTCGCTGAACTTGGGCATTGAGATCTCCCAAGTCCAGGCTGTGGCCGGGGTACCTGACCAGATGGTTAAGTACACACTGCAATAAGTACAACATCAGCTACAAGTGATGGATTACAACCAAAATTTCATGTAAGCATGACTTACGCTGGTCGCGCGGCCGAGATGGCTTAGTGCGTCATAGCACTCTGCCACCTCCAGCTGCACTTCATCGGCAACGAGAGCCAGTCCGCCTCCCGACCCCATAGCCTCCGCTGCTGGTGGCACCACATTTTCTGCCTCCTCCATGGTGGGGTCAGCACTCAGCTGCTCCTCCACTCAGGGGTCCACAGTCGGCTGCTCCCCCATCACCACGTCATCGGTCGGATCAGCCGTGGTCAGCATGGCTCTGGGGTAGGTCGGGGCATCGCTGCTCGGCATGGTTGCGGTCGGCGCCCCTTTTGTCGTGGCCTCCACTGGGTGGGCCTTGGAGGCTTGAGCAGCTGTAGTTGGCCCGGCAGGGGCATTGAAGACCACTATGTCAGTGGCCACCACCCCTGTCGCCACAGCCACCCTGTCGACCGGTGCAGCCGCCGTTGCGTCATCCCCACTGCCGACCACCCCGGAGCCACTGGCCACCGCTGGCTTGTAACCTCGCCATCATCTGGTAATGGTGCCGGTGCACTGACAAACAAGCGAAAGTTAAACTCATAGCATACATGACATTTATCAAATTTGTCAAAAATAAACTTACCAGGTGGACTTCCGGAATGCACTCCTCTTCACCTGGGGATATTTCCCCGACCGGCCTCCCGATGGTGGAGGAGGAGGAGGCGGAGGAGGCGGTGAGGGCGATGACGATGATGACACCCCTACTGCTACCCCACCGGCAAGCCCGGCCTGGGACGTCTCCGAGTCGGCACCGACCTCTCCAGGAAATAACGATGGCACCTTGGGTTTCCCCTGCGATGCCACCGTCATGCGCTGCATCTTCACCGCAGGAGGACAAATATCTTTGTCCTTCCTCTTCTTTGTTCTGATCAGCCCGATCAGCCGATCGATGTCCTTCTGCCTGACCACACGGGGCTGCTCGGGCAAAGGAGCTAGAGAGCAGTATGCTTCTTGCCCCTGCAATGAGGACTCAGTGATCACCCGGCAGGTGATATTATTAAGCATCAGCCCAAAAACAAAAAGACAAGACAATAACAAGGCCTCACCGCCGATCGAGGGTTGAGCAATTTATACGAGTGTGGGCCGTTCTCATTGCCGATCACTATCTTAGGGGCAAGGAGGTCCCGCACTCGCTTGCTGCCTTCTTCCATAGTCAGGGGCTCCACGGACTCCCGAGAGGGGTCCGACTGCCCCGCGTACTCATACCCCGGCCGCGCTCGGCTCTTACAATTCTGAACGTGGCGGAGCACAAAGTTAAGGACCACGTGGACTCCAGTCAGCTTCTGCTTCTGAAGCTCACCGATCCCTCTGACAAGCTCATTCACCTGGCCTTGGTCCTCCGACCCACAGTGGTCCGACTCACGTACTCATTAACTCGCGCGTCTTTTCACGACAGTCGAGTCTGACAGACACCACTCTTTTCCGCCAGGCGCCACTTCACGAAAACTGATGTGGACCCCATGTACGCCATTACTCCAGCAGCCGCTAGTCTGATGCCTTTTTCGCCAAAATCGCTAGGAGGCCCACTTACTCCCCAGCTTATATCTACTTCGACTGACGCCTTGATCGCCAATATCACCGTGGGGCCCACATACTCCTCTGCTCCTTTATACTCCGACTGAAGCCTTGTTCGCCGAATCGCCCGAAGGGTCCATCGGCTCCAATGGATACCTTCTTGCCAAAACACCAGAGATTTAAAATATCTCTCGACTCCAACAAGCGCCCGATCGCCAAAACGCCCAGGGGCTCGAATTTATCTTGCCTCGATAAATGGCTAAACAAGATTTTAGACCCTGAACCTTGTTTTTCCAAACAAATCTTCAAGCTCGGGGGCTACACCCGGTAGGTGCACCTGACTGGTGCACCTGCCCAGTTGATAAAGAAAAATTCATCAAAGATTAGCGCTCCTTACAGCTTCTCGACTCCATCCTGATGATTATCGCCTTTCTGCCGCAAAGAGCTCGAGGGCTCCTGTCGGGGATATGATCCGAGGGTACTCTCCGAGTATATTTATGTTGATCAGACAGAAAACGGGGTCAAGAAGATAGAGCATTAAATATGACCTGGAAGGGGTTGGACTAACATGCATCCTGAATGTAGTCAGTCAAAGGGAGGGTTCCTGACCACCAGGGCTCGGGAAGACGTCCGACCAGGACTTAGGAGGACACCCGACCGCCAGGACTCGGGAGGACACTCGATCACCAGGACTCGAGGGATCCATTCAACAGTCGGTCCACCTCATCAATGACAATAAACTCTAGGGTATAACAGTCAAATCAATATAGCGAATAACGCTGTATTTATTAGCCCACGATCTCAGGTGATTTAAACCGAGGTAAAGGGGATTAATGGGGTTGTTAAGGCCTAAGCAGTAACCCCCCGATCCCTACAATATATAAAGGGGCCAGGGATACCTCTTACAGGGAGGTCTTTTTAGACATACGCGCCCTCGCATAAGATCCTTTTCACAGTCTTTTGCTCATATTCCAACATACAGGACTAGGGTTATTATCCTCAAGGAGGCCTAAACTATCTAAAAATCTCTGTCTCTTACTTTTGTGAGGCAACCATTGAATCGCGATCACAATCTTCCCCATACACCTATACAAATCTTATCCGTGGGTAACCCCATAGTATATTGTTGTTCTTACACAACGACACTATGTGACTCATGTTTATTGGGTTAGCATCACTATGCTTCGGCTCCAACCTTATGCCCTAAGGTCCAAAACTGTCTTGATAACCTTATTAAGTAAACCAAAAGCTTCCGCGTATAAATGTCCAACATCTAACCCAAGTAGCAATGATAATTGCTGGCACTCTGCTTTGGAAGACCCACCAAACAACGATCACCACTATGTTAGGTGCAATAATTGCATAAAAGGCATAAACGCTTAATTTTTCTTGAGAGATTCTATCCTACCATGGCAACATATCACATATGACATTGCATAAAAGTAAGATAGTAAATATCACATATAAACATATTCAACTATGAAGTAGCATGGTCCAATCTAATGGTGATCTCCATCTCCATTAGTGATGTAGACGATCTCCATCTTCCATATCACTCCTTCAGACCACCATGCTTAAAACCCTATAATCTTAAATCTAGACTACTACTATAATAGCTAGAAAATAAATATTACAATTATTGATTCAAGCACCTAGTCGACACGTAGGTCGGCAAATACAGCAGAGATAGCTTAACCATAAGCTAAAATTTATGGCATGCAAACCGTGCATAAGAGTTAATTGTATCACATACATCTCTTACAAATCATATAGGGCCATTGTCACACCCAGAAATTCTAACCATTTCCTGATGATTTATTGTGCAGAAAGAATCCTCGTCTAAGAATCAGCCGAGGTACACAATAGACAATTTATTGGAAATCAAAACATAATGTTCATGACAACATAAATAAAATACTTTATTACAGAGGTGGCATTGAAACCTCAAAACACTAATTAATAGAATAAATGAACGACTCATAAACGACGTAGCGGTGCCTCCACTCCATGGCAGACTTGACTGGGCCTAGCTCAAAAGTCAAAAAGGCACTTCTTTCTTCTTCACTGACAAACTCCTCTTCTAGTGGTGGGGAATGCAAGGGTGAGTATTTTGAATACTCAATAAGCCATCCAAGCGGAACATAAAGAATGTACAGGGATAACAAAGAGAGGCATAATAGGGCTAATTTGCATAAAACATCATTTAAAGGAAGAATATAACTTTAAAAGTCATTCTAATTAAGTTGTAACCTTAAAACAGAATTAACCATTCACTAAATAACTCTACCTAGAGTTACTAGGCCCAAAACCAACCAAACCACTCTAAACCAGAGCTAACCAGGTTAAAAAGAATTAAACATTAGATTAAATTAACAGTGAGACTAATCATGAAAGACATTGCATTGCTCGCCCATAACTATGGGCATGGCTATCTGAATAGTTTTACTCTGATTAGAGGTGCACAACTTTACCAACAAGATACATCCCTATAACATGTCACCATGCGTCTCAATACCACCACGGTACTTCGGAAAAGGGATGTGATACGACCCTCTCACCTAGATCCTCCAAGCTTCGCACCCCAGGTGGCCATCCCTCCAGATGCTCCGACAAAGATGCCCCTAGTGCTCTAATCCAACAATAACAGAGACTTGAAAGAGTACAGGGCTACCGGCAGTCTCGATGCTCCACTTGGGATCTCTAGGCTATAAGCCGTACCATTACCCATGCTGGCTTGTGGTAAGTGTTGTACGACATTGCAACAATGGCCCACGAACCGGTCCTTAAGTATCATGAGTACAACTAACAAAAACCATGTACTCACAACCCACCTTAGTTAAGTTTTAGTGGAATTAATCATGAACCAGTTCACAAGTAAGCATTTATTTAAATAAACCAGCATTGAGGTATAAATGGCATTAATGATAGTAATTAGGTGACGCTAGTTTCTAAGCAGGGCTAAGCAAATCCTATGCAATCGAGTTAAATCATACTAAGGATCCACTGATCAAATTATTAGTCTCAAGGTAATCAAGGAGTGAGGTATAACAACAGGAGGCCATAACAAGCAGGCTAAAACCCTTCCTGGTGACATTCTAAAATAAATGCATCTTTGAAAGAAATAATAGCTTTAAATATGGGTCCAATCATGATCAAAGAATAGACTTAGATGACTTTCCTTGCTGCACAGGAACAAAAACAAGAGCTTCCTCGATGAAAACAGGCTCCTCGTGGACTTCAGAAACTACACGTCAAAGCAACTAATTACAAACAGTATAGAAAATCTCTCATACTGTGTGAAAGTATTTTTATTGGATAGAGCTCATTTTCTAGAAAATTATGCAATTTGAATGGTCAAATTTGGAATTAAAATGAATTAGTTATTAATTTTTAAAAGTTTCAGCACTATTCTAGATTTTCAGAAAATAAAATAGAATTATGACGCAATAAAGAATTATTTTTCTAAAGAAAATTCTAGTTTATGGCGTCAGCAGGGCCTGCCAGCGTCGACGCGCCTGGTCTGCCATGTGGCGACCACGCAGGCAGCACCTGCGGACGTGGTGCTGACGCGGCACACACGAGGCAGCCACGTCTGCGCCACGCCGGGTAGCACGCGACGGTGGCACGGGACCCTGTGGTCACCGACGAATGGTGGCCCATTGACTGGCAGTGAGGGCAGCAATGGGATCAGCAAAGTGCTACGATCTCACATGTGTTGATGGTGGTGAGCAGTGGCGACGAGAGGCCACTGACGGCGAGGAGGAAACGGTGGGCGGCTCTGGTCAACGACGAGATGAGGGCTCTATTGATCGATGGTGATGGTGGAGGGACGGACAGTGATCGGCAGACGATGGCAGAGATGATGATGTGGATGGCGAGTACTGGCGGGCAACGAATCGTCGGGGAACGGCAACCGGAGGTGGCGGAGGCACGGGCGCTCGTGGAGGACAGCGGTGACTAGGGTTTAGATGTGGCGGTGGCGAGGACGGGGGTCCTTTTTATAGCAGCGATCAGGGATCCCACTCAGCTATGGCGGTGCCAATGGCGGTGCAGCTGGTGCAGAGTGGTGGGTGCGGGCGAGGCGTTTGCGGGCCTTGGGCTGGGCCGATCTAGAGGCGAAAAGACGAGAGGGCTGAGGGGATCACGAGGCCAGGCTCGGATTGGGCTATGATAGCCTATGATGGTAGATTGCACGGTGGACGAGGTGGCGCTAGGGCTGGTGTCAGCCGGCGTGAGGTCGGCATTGCGTGGGGCCCGCTTGTTAATGGCTGGCGGGGCGCACGACTGCGGCTTGGCCTGTGGCACGCGTCTGAGCCAGCGGGTCGCAGGAGTAGGCTGGCAGGGCGCACGGGAAATGGGCCGGCTTTGGTCGGCCCGACCGAAGGGAGGGGAAATGTTATTTTTAAAATTTGTATTTTTATTTATTTTCCTTTAGAAAAAAGGCTTCCAAAAATTAGAAAAATAGGTTTATAGCACAAAAAAATTCCAAAAAAATTCTAGAAAAATTCTTTACATTTTTAGGGACTTTTGCAAAAATTTCTAGCAACATTTTATTTGGAAAAAATTCTTATCCCAATTTTACTTTTAGAAAATCCTTTCTTTTTCCTTTATTAAAAATTCCCTTTGCTTTTCCTTTATTCGCATCTTTTATTTTTATTATTTTGAAATTTTCAGGCTATGACAGCCATACTATTTACATCATTCTCTGTAAAAACAAGTTAGACATAAAGTTATATTCTACCTAACGATATGAACCCATAACGCTATATAAGGAGGGTACACACATCGGTCCTGCTAGCTAGTTAGCGAGTGGGGGCTCGAGGGGGAAGCTACCCCGTCACGAGTTTTAGGGCAGCGCCCTGGCCTCCAGCAAAAATCATAGATCTGATATATAAAATCACTATGGAAAAACCACTTAGGGCAACCAAATTGACCCGATCCAAGAATATCTTAGAAAGCTAGATTTTCCATTGATTTGAGGTGGTCGAGCAACTGGTCGGCGGTGAGGAATCCGATCGGCAAGCGAGTCAGTAGTCGGGAAGCCCGACTGGCCAACAAGTCCACAGCCAGGAAGCCCGACTAGCCAATAAGTCAGTGGTCCAGCGAGGTGGTCAGATCCATAACCTACTCGGACTACGATACATATTTGCATCCGATGCAAAGACATATCATGATTCAAGTGTCATGATCCGATACACATCTACCCCTCTAACCGATTGATCTCATCAACCCGTGCTACCAACCGATCTATCACATGAATCGATTGACCTAGACTGTAACAGATCTAAACTACTACAACCACATATCAACAATATGCAATGATCTAGATCACAATCTACGCAAGATGGCTCTGATACCACTGTTGGGGAACACGAAGGCTACGCTAACTGAAAACAAATATTTTCTACCATGCATACCAGGAAATCTTGCTAAAAGAGGAACTATAGATCATGACCACTTGACACGTAGAGTAGCGGAAGATGTGTTGGAGAAGCTAGCCGATCCAACACACGCATATCGATGTGGTTAGGAAGCCGATCAACATCTTTGAGAAGCCGATCAACGTCCTCAAGAAACCTTTGCCTAAACTCCCACGAGCCGATGATAATTCCGATTCGATTAGCAGTGCTGATGTCGATGAGCACAACAGCTGAAGCAGCGCCTCTATTAGTATCCACACATCCATGGGTGGAACGCCGATTTGAAGTGTACTAGCACTCGGGCGATCGACGTAGAGGTCGGGCTCGGGAGAGGCGATGGCTAGGGTTTGCTCACGATGGCTAACAGATTAGCACACACAAGGCACATCTGCACGAGCCCCTCACCCTCATATATATAGACATCATAGCTTGGGCCCTTCTAGGCCTAACCAGAACTCTACTTGGATCTCTATCCGATCTATTTGGATCTCTATCTAAACTGAGGCTAATTCGAATCCTATTTGAATCTAGTGTTCCAACCCGTTAAGTGTGCGACCCTATTGGTTCACATATAGCTTGGTTAATGTATAGAAACTCATTTCCAATACTCCATTAATAGTGGCCTCTAGCAAAGCAGATTAATGCAAGTATATGTAAAGATCATATCGGTTGAACCTCGTAATGTTCTCATGTATAAATCCCTTTGCCACATGATATTTATCGAGCACAAGTTGAGACTTGTGTAATCCTATCAATAGCTTAATCTCTCTCGATTCTGTATTAGATTATAACTTATGATTAACTCCTTAATCATGTCGGCATGGCATGTACTTCCATAATCTATTACATCGAGGGGCCTAGAGATATCTCTCCCATAAGAAGGGGTAAATGCTATCTTGATCACTGTCACAGCCTGAAATTTTCAAAATATAAATGTAATAAAAGCTATGAATAAAATAAAAGGAAAAATAATTTTTAGTAAAAGAAATAAAAAGGGAATTTTTCTTAAAGGAAAAAGAAAGGATTTTTGAGTATTAAAATTTGGGGAAGAAATTTTTGCAAATAAATTGTTGCTGAATTTTTTTGCAAAAGTCTCTAAAAATGTAAAGAATTTTTCTGAGCCAAAAATATATTTTCCTCAATTTTTGGAGGCCTTTTTCTAAAAGAAAAGAATGAAAACTAAAAAAATAAATTTTGTTTTTCT
>KE371962.1:579075-591222 GCA_000418225.1 Zizania latifolia
CCTACAAGCTTTCAACGGATTTGTTACTCTTAGAGGTGCTACCTCCTAGACGGCTAGGCGTCAAATCCGTGAGCACCCAAGGAGATTGTGGTGTGCCCGGAGAAGTTTGTAAAAGCTCTACCTTGGCTTCGATAAGGTAACTAGTGGAAATCCAAGCTTAACTTCGGTTACGGCTTGGTGAGGAAAAGGGTTGAAAGAGTCCCGGTCTTTTGGGCCCCTCAACGGAGACGTAGGATCGGTGGATCCGAACTCCGGGAAATATTCACTCGTGTTCATTGTGTTCTTCGTGTTCTTACTAGCTCATATTTTCATATTGCTCGATCTACTTGCTAGTTAAGTTGTAGAACATATTCCTGTGTAAAAGTTATAGCTAACAACATTGCTCATACTCGTATTCATTTACTTTGTTAGCTAGATTAAATTTAATTTCTGTTCGATTTCTGGTCTGCCCGGAACTTCCAGTTAAAGTCGGAAGTTTCAGTCCCCAGAAGTTCTGCAAACCTCCGGTGACCCGGAACTTCCGGTCCTAGAATTTTTTGAACTGATCATTTTCCGCAAGAAACTTTCAGATTGCCTATTCACCCCCCTCTAGGCAACTTTCATATACCCATCATCCATGAAACATGATCATCAAATCAATACACATACCGATCTCTGTCATATATGTTTTATATATGACTTAAAACCAATCAGGGATCGTTTAGAAATAGTTATATTACGAGTCTCATTAATGAGTCACGTACTCATTGATCTACAATGACAATTTTTATTTCAAGGAACAAAAATAACTTTATTTCATAAACATAGTATATCACGTATAATATCTCCATGTTGCCTCTAGGGCATAATGCTAATAGTCTTTGCCTCTCCCGTCTAGCCATCTTCGCCTCCACCCTTCCGGCCACCTTCGCCTTCGCTCATTCAGCCGCCTCCTTCTCCACCCCCGCAAGGTTTTATGCCACTGCCTCTCACATTGTTTGGATTTAGGGTTTAGCTAGGGTTTTGTCCGTGCGTTCATATCATGCCTTCGTGCCTTGTTTGACTAGGATGATGCACTCACTAATGCAAGGAAGAACATATAAAATATTGGGTAGAATGACAAAAGAGCTTGGATATTTGTTTTGATGTCCTTTTGATGATGTGCATTTTTGTGGTTTGTTGGTGGCAAAGTATGTGTTGATCCTAAAAATGAATTCTAGAATGTTGTTGGTAAAACTTTGTTTAGTTGTGGCTGAATGTAAGCTTGTGAATGTAAGCTGAATGTATGTAGTTATATATATCACATTATAATCAAGCATTGTGCAGACAAGAAAATACAAATTTCAATGAGCAAATAGCTTTATTTTTTCCTCTTATGTCATTGTTTTATTTTTCAGAATATATATTTTTGTCCCCACTTCTTGATCTAAATAATATTTGAGATTATTGGGCATGAAAGATTGTCTCCCATGTTATCATGTCTTTTTGTAGTGTTTTGTGATAGTTTTTACATTATTTTAAGATGGAAGTATGGGAAAGAGAACGTTTGTCATGCGTGCTTGTTTGAGGTTCTATCTTTAACATTGTCGAGTATGGTTCATTGGACTATAATTTTGTTGTATACTTAGATTCTCGATGTAAAATGTATGATATGCTATGTAAAATGTATGATATGCTATATATAAATCCACTATTTCTATTGCACATCATGTGAAGTGAAGTTATGACCACTACAATCATTTGAATTTTGAATTTGTAACAGACATATTTAGAATTGTATGTTGCTTTCTTATATTGCATGTTGCTTCACTTGGCCAAGAAATGATGACTGAAATGATCAAGTGTATATATATGTTTGAGTATGTATATATTTGAGTATATCTTTGATGAAGTGTATGCAAATAATATGATGTGTATGTATATGTTTGAGTATACCTTTGAGTGTAAGCACTGATGGATTCTTATGAAGTGTATGCTCTTTTGACTTCTCGGTACTAATGTAATATGTTTATGTTATCCTTTGCTGGTTATCTTTTTCAAAACAATCAACCCATGGTCAACAATATCCAGTTTTATTAATTATATCGAACAACTCATCCGGTGACGTCCGCCTCCACCCGTTCAGCCAAATCCGCTCGTACTAAACTCTTAATACTTAACACCATAGACTATGTACTTAACACTTAACGCCGCTTAACACTTAACACCTATACCATATACCCTACACCCTATACACTATACCATATACACTATACCCTATACACTATACACTATACACTATACAATATACCCTATAACCTATATATACCCTATACCCTATACCCTATACCCTATACCCTATACCCTGTAACCTGTAACCTATAACCTATACCCTATAACTTATACCCTATACCCTCTAACCTATACCCTATACCCTATAACATATACACTATACCCTATACCCTATACCCTATATACCCTATAACATATAACATATACACTATACCCTATACCCTATACACCATACCATATATCATATACCCTACAGGCTATAGCATATATCCTATACACTATAACCTATACAAGACAACACTTCTAGGCTCTTAATGTATCTAATTTCCCTTAAAAATCTCCTGTTCCTCATTGCTAGGCTATGACATGGCAAGTCTCTCAAGTGATAAACATGGCATTTTCATCGAACGTCGTGCTTCCAGCAGTAGGTCCGCCGCCCCCATAGTATGTCATTTTCCTCATTTACAAATGCAAGGGTCATAATGCAAATGAATATGTAATGCAGATAAGTTCATTAACTTTTACACAATCTCAAGTAAAATTGGTTTGACAATTGTCTATTTTAGGTACCGACGTATGATCTAAAGTGTTACCTTCTGAAAGTCAGTCATTTCCTTATGCGTCACATGGTACATACATTATTCCTTCTATTTATATGGTAACAAAGTAATAACAAACTAATGCGATATTATCTCACCGTTGTAGTTTCTATCAAAAAGCTTTGTCAATCACCATAATATTCATGATGGTGACACTCTCGAGATATCAGCAAGAGATGGCTGCACCAATATGGTTGAGGTTGAAAACTCTGGAGGCATGTTATGCTTGAGTAAAGGATGGTCTGCATTTGCTGATCGAGTCGTCCTAGTAGAAGGGGATTTTGTGATACTAACAATGGGAGCCCCACTGTCCCCCATGGCTACCATTTTTAATAATTATGGTGAAGAGAAGACATCACAAGCCATAAAAATAGACGAGAGTAATAGCAGTATCTATAACGAACTCATTCCTTATTAGACAGACATGCCTATTTTGTATATGTATTTACCAGCTTTTTTATAATGGCAGGTGAGGCTATTAACAATGCTGATGCTAAGAAGAAGGGGAAGCAGAGATCCAGAGAAGGCGACACTGACCAAATGGACCAATTGAAGAACACCTGTTATTTTGGCAATTCTACAGATGTGACTCTAGAAAAGAAGGCTCTCCTGCAAGACATCTTGGCAGGTCTATCCTCCGGTACTCAGTTATATGTCTACACAATCAATCCCTCGATCATTAATAAAAAGTCGGTGGTAAGCACTTTACACATGTCATAATTAATCCTCCGGTACTCAGTTATATGCACTTGCCTCATCTAACTAGCTACCAACATATTTTATTCATAACAGTACTTTTTAAGGCAGTATTGTGAGAAGTAAGAACAATGTCACATTTAAAACTTATGGAATCATTTATATAAATATGTTCCGATATTTTAAATTAATATATGTCATATTAATTTGAGTTGAGATTGTCTATGTAATATTCGATGAAAGCTATATAAATGAATTTAGCATATATGTGCATTTACATATAGATTTAATACAGCGTGGTTTATATATAAAAAATAAGGAGAAATACACAACAGTGTTGGTTCATACTCTGAACTAGCACTAATACTCGCGTAGCAATGTCGATGCGTGTATGGAACCGACACTGATACGTGAGTATTAGTGCCAATTCAGTTGCTAAACCAACACTGATATGCGAGTATCAGTGTCGGTTCGGTTCTGGAACCGACACTGATACTTGTGTTCAGTGTCAGTTCCAGAACCACCACTGATAGCCGTCGACTATCAGTTCTGACTAATCAGTGGTGGTTCAGAACTCGTCACTGATAGCCATTTTGACCCGACACTGATGTCTATTCCTGTAGTAGTGCATTTACATAACAGGTTTTATGTTTTTTTGAAACCGGCTTAGTTTTCATAAAACCGCTAGAATATTGTGAAAACCGAGCTATTTTTCATATAGAATTAATCGAAAGTTATTGGTCCATCTTGGCCATGTCTAGGGCACTCGCATAAAAACATCGGGCTGGCTGCTCTTTTTTGTAGGGCTGGGCAGGGCTTGGAGGGAACTAATCTGAGCACTCAACCAAAGAAAGGCGGGTAAGTTGCACTTAGCACAAGGGAAATCAAAAATCGCTAAGCAAAAACAGGTGGATTCATCATCGGAGACGATAGTGGCCATCTTGATGGAGTTTATGGGAGAAGCCGCCCCAGAGTCGGCTGACCGAGACTCCTTCCCAAATTTGCATGTGCCGTGTGGTTTCATGTTGTCAAAACCAAATGACTCGGCCTCATGGAGTGGAGAAGACGATGAAATCACGATCGGTAGAAGAATCTCCCATGCTCGGTGCTAGGGTTGTTGAGCGGGTTACTTGAGCCGAATCTAATCTAGTGAGGATGAGCCAGCTTTGGGAGTCCCAGTGAAGGTGAGGCTCCTGAAGACAAAGATGGAGCCGATGGGGATGGTGACGTCAAAGTTGTAGATGACTACCATAAAGCCTCCTAGAGAATTACAACAACCCCCTATCTGACGTGCCGACTATCGGGGTTTTGCTAAGCAGTCCACCAACGGGGATACCTTCAGTGGTGATTTATATGTAGAGAATAGCATTGGATTTGAGGCTAAATGATCAACTCAAAGAACAGAGCCAAAAAAATTATATAGGTTCAGGTCTCCCAGAGGATAATAACCCTACATTCTATGTTTGGAATTGAAGATTAGATGTATCTATCAATATGAATCTAGATGTCTAGATGTATCTAGGCTTTAGCCTGGTTGTCTATATTGGGATGTAGATTGTGATGCCCCCTAGGGATCCCTTGCCCGCCTTATATAGTACGGGGGCGAGGTTATACGCAGAAAATTATATTCTTATTCAGTTTTCTATATATATCCTAAGAATTATAACCGAATTCTTATTTATCTCTAGGTTGTTTCCTATTACAAAGATATTTTTGTTAGCATATCTCAACATATTTTATGTATATCAAACTATCGACTGAGTCAGATTTATATCTAGTCCGACTCAATAAAAGTCTAATCTAGTCCGACTCAATAAAAGTCTAATGAGGAATACCCGGGGGTCTCGTTCCCAACATGACACTTGATACTGGAGATGTTATCCAATCGTAGGATACCGATTAAACTCTTTGTTTATAGCTGTTTTAACTTATAAATATTACAATTATACATAATTAAAATATTATACTTTATTGTAACCCAGTAATTATTTTCTCTGTTGCCAAGTGAAAAGAACGGGATTGGTTTTACAAATCTTATTGATTGGTTTCAGCACAAGACATAAACCATGGTTGGGTCTATGATATTTGCCACAGTCAATTTTAAGACATGCAGGCGCAACATTGACGTTGCACAACCGGCAAGAGATAGCAAGAGGCACAGTACGTTGTCGTATTGATCTGCAAATCAGGCTATACGCAGGCAACACGCAGGCATTCACCAGAGACATTTCCTTCCCTTTATTGACGAGGAGTACACATACCATACATCACGGGCATTGATTATTAGTTCGTTTATGGATGAAAATATAAAAACTAATATGATATTACTAGTTTATATCTTTATCCGATCTGCACGTACCGGAATACTCCATGTAATGTGTAGGATGTTTACGTAGGCATAGGCAGGAGGAGACTATGAATGACACGCTATTCCATGGCATCTCCGATCGAGATGAGCCCTAGAAGAGACTGTCATGGGAAGGCTGGAGCTGGAGGGCCTCGACATCCATAGGTTCTGATGCATCCGGGCGTGTAAGGCCTTCCACGAGGAACTGGCGGCGTGTACCTTGGATCCAGTGGCCCGTAGGACCCGTACCTAGTCTCTGCTGCCGCTCTCCCTGCATCAATCATGCATACTTAGTTAAAAGGCATACTATTTGTTACGGCTTAAAATTATTGTAATATATTTTATGGACAAGGATTATAATAAATTAGCTTATAATGATATGGAGAAAATATAAATCATAAACTAGTTGACAGTTTGAATTATTGATAATATGTATTATTATTTTTGAATGACAAAAGATGATAATGTTTTAAACTATTTTAGGTGATTTGTTTATCTCGTGTGATATGTTTAATGATCATTTGGACTTATGGAATATTTGTAAAATATCAAATTGAATAATAAGTTGTCAAACAGCTCACGGCTTACTTTCCTCTATATTACAATTAACCCTAAAAGCTAATTGCATGCAGTACTAGAAAGCTTAAGTCCAATGGATTAAATCCGCATTTAACTCCTTCTACGGAGGTAGTGTGCTGGGTGCAGATGAGAGCAATGACCATCAGGAGCAGCTTGCAAAGGGACACAGCAGCAGAGGAAGAAGAGACGATGCGCTGCTTCCTCATCTTTGCCTTCTTTGTTCTACCTGGCTGAATTTTTTTTTCACCTCTCAGTTTTCTGCTGCTGCTGCTTCTCTACAGGCTGTTCTAGCTTAGAATTTATCGCGCCTTCGGGGCAAGGGAGTACACTACAGTTTGCTATTGTTTACCACGGTCAGTCAACGGGTCTCTTTTTTCCAGCGTTCATCCAGGGATAATTTGGCACTAGCCAGCCAGTCGCCATATTTTTCAGGGCATGCGTGGAGCAATATACTTCACTGAAAATCCACAGCACCTAATCCACAATGGCAGTCAGGTCTGACCGGTGCGGACAGTACTTCTTCATATCCATGTATATAAATTTTGAATATATCCGTGAACATTAATTTATAGACAAAAAGCGAAGAACATATATATGGCCCGTGGATACCCATCACCTACAGGAATACCTAATTATACCAATTATACGTGGAATTACATAACATGTCTTCCAACAATAGCAAACTTAATGGTTCATAATCATAACAATTTTTTTAAAAAAAATTGACACAATCACGCAACACATATATATTGATATACGGTGAAATGCAGAACTCAGAAATCCAACTGACTAGCAGCACAAATAGTAAAATATGGAGTAAGACATAACATATACACAAATATATTGACCAAGGCCAAGGCCTCGTTTGGATCCTAGGTATTGAAAGAATTAAAATCCATTTCAAATTTTATTAAATATTGAATTGTGTGAAATTTAATTGAAATCTAATATTTCTGTTTGGTCATTCCATAGAATTAAAATATGAGAACTAATTCATAAACCTGTTTGGATGATCAAACCATGAAATCAATCCTATTATTATAAGAAAACATTAGCTGAAGATATGAACTGATATATTTCTGAATTGAACTGACATATTCAAAAGAATTAAAACTGTTTTGTCCAAGCAATGCATCTGCGGTGTCCAAAGTGCATTTTTTTTGGCTGTTGCTAGTAGCACAGAGTTAATGTCCGCACAAACTCTATGTATACAGAACTCAAACTCGATCGGTAGCTAACGTTATCACATTTACACAAAGAAATAAAACTGTGCATGCACTTAAAAGAAAGATCGAGCATTAACAAACTGAGCAAGGTAGGATCGATCTATAACTTCTGGGATTTTGTACATACGAAGCAAGCTTGGGGGTATGGTGTCCCTTGTGGTTATTGTTGCCAAGAGATTGGTTTTACTCTTCAGATCCTACGGAGTGGTACACCCACGTCATTCAACCCTCTACATCTGCATACACACGAATCAGAAATCACAGATTACACGAATCGGAAACCACAAGCAGAACAAGCAGAAGAAGCGATAGAAATCGGAAACCACAAGCAGAACAAGCAGCAAGAGTTTCTTAAATCCCAAGATTCCCCAATCGAGGGAAAACCCCCATAAACACTCCGTCTCAAATCCTCTCATCAACCCAAAATGCACCCACCCACATTTATATCTTCCTGGCGCACGGATAGGCCAGAGAGCAAGGAAGAGAAAAGACAGTGCCGTTATGCCGTTGCCCCGCCGACGGGCAGGTTAGGTCGGCGGTGGTGGCCGACTGGCCGTGGTACGAGACCGGCAAGGAGACAGTGCCGTTAGAGAAGCCACCGGCCATGGCCAGGCCGCTCCTCGTCTTAGAAAAATGGCTCCAGATCTCTGCCAGTCTGCCTCTTCTCTCGTGCGTGAGTCGTAATAAAAACCAGATCATACCGATTGGAAGAGGCGAGGCGCAGGCCGGGGGCAAGGAGAAGGGAATGATCGGGCGTAGCTTCCGGATGTTCATCGCTGGCCAAGACTTTGCCGCCGATCACCCAGTTGTCGCCGCAGGAAATGCAGAACACAGGGAAGCGAGCGATTCGTTCCACCGCGTGCCGTGACCAGGAGAGCTATCGCAAGGTGGGGGGCGGCGGAGGCAGGAGAAGAGCGGGACGCGGCGCGCGGGCTCCCTCGAGCGGCGGCAGCGGCGGCAACGCACGGATCTGTCGAGGGGTCTCGCTCGAGGTGGGGACTGGGGAGGCGGCGGAGGCAGGAGGACGCACAGCGATTCAGCCCTATTCTTTGTTCTAAGAGAGGAATTGGGCCTACACGCGGAATTCAGATCAAATTCTAGTTGGGTTTTGATGATTCTAAATCCAAAGTGAGCTAAACAGCCCATCTTGTAGAATTGGATTCCAATCCTTCGTTTCTAAGCTCAATTTCTATGATCCAAACAGGCCCTAATATGAATTAAGGTTTACTAGCAGCACAAATAGTAAAATAAGACATAACATATACACAAATATATTGACTAATATGAATTAAGGTTGTAAACTTAAATTAGAATAAAGCTTGGATTTAGGTCTACCTGTCATTGCATAAGAACAAAAGTATCCTATGGGGTTACCCACGGATAAGATTTATGTAGGTGTATGGGGAAGTTTGTGTTCACGATTCAATGGTTGCCTCACGCAATAAGAGACAGGGATTTTAGACAGGTTCGGGCCTCCTAGAGGATAATAACCATAATCCTGTGTGTGAATATGAGGAAAAAAGCCTAAAATAGATCTTAAGCGCGTAAGCGTAAGTCTGGAAAAGACCTTCGCCTATCCGCCCCTGTAAAAGGTACCCCCGATCCTTTTATATACTGTAGGGATTGGAGGGTTACCGTTCAGGGTTTAATCTGCCCTATTAATCTCTTTTAAATCGGTTTAAATCACCTAGGATCATGGGCTAATAAGTACAGCGGTTATTCACTACATTGATTTGACCGTTACGTCCTAGATTTTATTGCTATTGATAAGGTGGTCCGACTATTTGAATGAACCCCTGAGTCCTGGCGGTCGGGTGTCCTCCCGAGTCCTAACGATCGGGCGTCCTCCCGAGTCCTGACAGTTGGGACCCCTTCCAGGTCGTATTTAATGCTCTACCTTCCTGACCCCATCTTCTGTCTAATCATCATGAATGCACTCGGAGAGTACCCCCGAGTCATATCCCCGACAGGAGCCCCCGAGCTCTTTGTGGCAGAAAGGCGATAATCTTTAGGATGGAGTCGAGAAGTTGTAAAGAGCGCTAATCTTTGATGAATTTTTTTATCAACTAGGTGAGTGCACCAGTCAGGTGCACCTGCTGGGTGTAGCCCCCGAGCTTGAAGGTTTGTTTGGAGAAACAAGCTTCAAGGTCTGAAATCTTGCTCCATTCTCATTGAGGTAGGAGAAATTTGAGCCCCCGAGAGTTTTGACGATTGGGTGCTCGCTGGAGTTGAGAGATGTTTTAAATCTCCAGTGTTTTGGTGAAAAGGCGTCTATTGGAGTCCATTGGCGTAATGGAGTGAATGAGCCCTTCAAGGCGTCAGTCGGAGTTGATAGGAGCAGAGGAGTAAGTGGGCCCCACAGCGATTTGGCGAACATGGCGTCAAGCGGAGTTGTCGGAGGCGGAGGAGTAGGTGGGTCCCATAGAGATTTTGGTGAGACAGGCGTCAGTTGCCGCATATTGGCAACTGCGGCGTACGCGGGGTCTACGGAGGTTTTAGCGGGAAAGATGTTAGACTGGCGGCTGCAGGAGTAATGGAGTACGTGGGGTCCACGGCAGTCCTCGTGAAGTGGTGTCTAGCTGAGAGGATAGGATCTTGACAGATTCGATTTATGGGAAAGGGCGCATGAGCTCCCAGGTGCCCCCGCTGCGGATGTATGTTGGAGTGGGTGTCGGTTCGGTTCCCGTGCGCAACCATCCGATTTGCTTTGAGCGGTCAGATAGGGTCATCGTGGTGGTTTGACCGGCGAGAAATAACGTGGGCTCGCTTTCCAAGCTTGTCTCGAGGTGATTGCGGCGGAGTGGGGGCCCAAACCGTCGCGCGATCGGCTATAAATAGCCCATTTAGCACTTCGTCTACCGCACGCTTTTGCTGTTCATCTTCTTCCTCTCGCCTAAAACTTTCCCACTGGCACCTCGCTGTCTCGGTCGCCACTATCATTGCAAAGTGTGCCTTCGCAAAGCTCGGCGCCTCTTTAATCTAAAGCCCCTCGGTCGTCCGTGCAATGTCTCGATGGCGACCATCGACTCCAGCGCCGGCGTCGACCGGTCGAAAGAGTTCATGAGGTCCAGCGCTTCGGAGCGGCGAATTCAGCTCCTGGAGAAGGCCAGAGTTCTTCCGACAAAGGCGCTGTCCTTGTGGCATGCTGCAACAGGGGAGATCTTTCCGACTCTGAACACCAATGAACTGGTGGTGTTCGAGTCCTATCTTCATCGCGCGTTCGGCTTGTCGGTCCATCCTTTCTTTTGGGGCCTCCTCCATCATTACGATATTTCACTTTGCAACCTCACCCCCAACTTCATTCTTCACATTTCCAATTTTATTCATCTCTGCGAGGCTTACCTCGGCATCGACCCCCACTTCAACCTCTTCTGCTACTTCTTTTCTCTGTGATTTCTGAACAAGAGGGTCGTTGGTGGAGCCGGGATCCAGCTCCGCGATGGTAAGGCGGTCGAGTACATCGCCGTCCCCCTCCCAACGTCCAACAAGGGCTGGCACTCCCAGTGGTTCTACGTCGGGAACCACGAGCCGCCTTTTCGCCGGAGACCGACCGCGTGCCGGCCCAGGCCTTGACCTGGTCGGATTATTGCAGGTCAGAGGACCAGGCTCAGGTGAATGAGCTTGTCCGAGAGATCGACGAGCTTCAGAAGCAGAAGTTGACTAGGGTCCACATGACCCTTAACTTTGTGCTCCGCTGCGTTTGGCCCCGCAAGAGCCGAGCGCAGCCGGGGTAAGAGTATACGGGGTGGTCGGACTCCTCTCGAGAGTCCCCAGAGCTCCTGACCACGAAAGAGGGCACAAAGCGAGTGCGGGACCTCCTTGCCCCCAAGACGGTGATCGGAAATGAGGATGGCCCACGCTCATACAAGTTGCTCAATCCTCGACCGACGGTAAAGCCTTGCTTATTGTTTATTGTTTTTGCATTGATGTTTGGTAATATCACCTACCGGGTGCTCATGAGGTCTTTATTGTAGGGGCGAGAACTTATTGCTCGCTGGTGGCTTTGCCCGAGCAGCCCCGTGCGGTGGGGCAAAAGGACATCGACCGGCCGATCGGGACAAAGAAGAGGAAGGACAAAGACGTGCATAGGACGGTGGTATCTAAGGGAAAATCCAAGGTGCCATCGTCATTTCTTGGAGAGGCTAGTGTCGGCTCGGAGACGTCTGATGCCGAGCCGGCTGGTGGGGCGAAAGTGATGGCATCATTGTCATCATCGCCCTCACCTCCACCTCCGCCATTGAGAGGCCCTTCGGGTAAATATCCCCGGGTGAAGAGGAGCACGTTCTAGAAATCCACCTGGTAAGTCGATGCCTTACCAACATTGAGGAACACCATGCAGACAATAGGTTTAACCTTTGTCTATTTGACAGCACGCCGAAACCGTTGCCCAATGATAGTGGCTTGACTAGCCCATCGGCGACCAGTGGCTCTAGGGTGGTCGGCGGAAGGG
>KE371962.1:608866-622476 GCA_000418225.1 Zizania latifolia
ATTACTTCATGAATGTTGATTGAAATGTATGTGTATGTTTTTGTGCTTGTCAAGTGTTTGTTGTTTTTTGCTTGAGAGGCCTCGGATGGTATGATTTGTTGAGATTGTCCACGAACTCGCACACCAAGTGTTCGATCGGTCGTGCATGAGTGATTTGAGCGTTTCTTTGTCAATAGAACGCGTATTGCACTTGTAAACACATTTTGATTGACATTTAATCTTAGATTTGGATGATCTGTTTCTGAGAAGCATTTTGAGGAGATATTCTTATCAACTTGCCTGGTGTGACAATAATTATCTAGCCGTGTGCTAAATCTTGACATGTCACTCGCAAGTCCGATATTCGAGTATGAGGAAGGTTTCTGAAATATAAGTATCGATTTGCCAGGTGTGACTTTTATTTGTTCAAATCATGGACTGAATCACATCGAGTCACTTGCAAGTTCGATACTTAAATTTCAGGAGTTTTATTTTTCCGCTGTATTTTTATTTTGCTCCCATTCACCCCTCCTCTGGTCGCTAGTTTCGGTCCTACACTAACGAGGCTTCAACACCAACGATCCCAGAGGACAAGTTCATCAGCAAAGTATCAAAGGATCCCTCAAAGGTTTTATCAGGAGACGAGAAGTTACAAAAGGTTTTTTCTTGCAGAATATTTTTTGATCCACGAGCTAAATGGTTAGCTCGAGGCTTGGGGGCTACACCATGTGGGTGCACCTACACGGAGCACCTCACATGAAAGAAGGAGATCAAAGCTTTTCCCAAGACCTTCAGAATTCAGCAGAAATATCAAAGTTTCGAGAAGAGCTTCTCTCTGCTTGTTTTAGCAAAGATTTTTTTCAACCAAACTAGGGAGAGTTCGGGGGCTGCTGTCGGGGATGTGACCCTCGGGTACCCTACAATTGGGCTTATCAGTCTAAACCGAGAGCAGGCCAAATCTAGCATTACCGTCCAGTATGGCCCATGAAGGGGGGTTCAGCTCCGATACGGAAGTATGAGTCCTTATTGGGAGATTGGACTCCAGATATAAGATAAAGAGATTTATTTGTATCAGAATCCATGTAATTAGGGATTTAGTACCCGAGATTGGTAGGGAACCTTAGATCGACTCAGGATAGAGTCTTGGGTTGTTCGACTCAGATCCATAGCGTGGTACTCTCACATCCTGTCAGATCCATCCCTAACCTCTAGCCACCCTTCTCGCGCACTCAAATCCTTAGCGCCACCACAACTCCCATGCAATCGAGCCGCCTCCATGCCAGATGTCCCAATCCGACCCCAGATAAGGCCTCCACGTGTTGAGCTCATCCTTTCTCCCAAATATAGGTCGTTCCCATGCCCGCTACTGCCCCGCTACCATCGGTCAAGTCTGATCTTGCCACTGTCATAGCCACACCCGACGCCACCTTCTCCCCTATAAAAACCCCACCCCCGGTAGCCTCCATCGCATCCAATCATCATCGAAGCCCAATCAAAGACAAGCAAGCACCGTTGCGCCTCTCCTCTACTCCACTGCTTTCACCACCTCCGGACGCCACTCGCCGTCACTTCACCACCCGCCGGAGCCAGGCGAGGCCACTGTCACCCTCCATGTCAGCCACCGATCACCAAAGCCCCTCGCCGCTATCGACCTGAGGCCCCCACTACCAGTTCTTCACCTTTGGCCATCTCTCATCACCACCGGTTGCCGTCATCACCTATGGTGAGTTCCCCGCATCACCTCGGTCCTTTTGCTGACCTCACCGCAGGTCACCACGCTGTTGCTCTGTTGATACCAAAATTTGGACCGACGCATCATCGCCTTAGCGAACCAAGCAATGAAGCTGATGGGCCATCGATATAGGCTTAACAGGTAAAGACGTGTTGCTCGTGGCATGGGCTGATACTTCATTATTAGTTTTCGTTTACTTAACGATAAATAAGTCAGTTAGGATTATGTGTTATCCACGGATAGCATGTCTACTTGGCTATAAATTTGTAAGCCTGGGGTCATTATAACAAGTTCACACAACCAATCAATTAAACCCTTCAGCGCATAACCAACTCTAGGTACGTAGCATTAGGGCAATTCCCCACCAGAGTCATGGTTGCATCGGTTGAGTCTGATCTCTGACTTCGATGGAGATAGCCTATTTGGTAAATTGATTTGTATGTTCATGGCTTTCTTGGTTGGGTTCGATACTATGATCAAACAGAGTAGATTTGCTAGTTATTGGTTTAATGTATTGATTCATCTTCTCATACTATGCTTTATCGATCGAATCTATGTGTTTGCCAATCACGGCGGTTCAGTGTCTCATATTTGATCAGATCATATGATGATCATCAACGGCATGCCTGTCTCCATTGGGTCTAATCCATGGCATTGACGGGGTTGCATATGAGCTGGTTTGGTTCGATTTACTGACCCAATGTTCATCGGAGTTTTAGCCGATGGTTTCTATGTCTTTCTGTCAATTGTTTAATCTTATCTGTAGCTCTTTCAGTGACATATCTTTATGCTACATTGGTTTAGTTCAAACCGTAGAGATTGGTACTTTAGAGCATTAATGTTAGAGCTGCTCGGTAGGATTTACTACACTTTATACGCATTCCACGATGTATCATGGTTTTCAAGCGTGCTATCGTTACCGATATCGATAGACTATCACCAATAGCATTAGGATATCTCACGGTTGTTTTCTTATCAATTACAGGGTCAAATTGACTAGCACACCTACTAACACCTCTAGGTTATTTAGGACCTGCACTAGAGTTAAGTAGACTCTTCTAGGCCTTTGAGTGTGAAGACGTAAGGATACCTGTGATTTTTGCATCAACACGCTTTTTTGGCACGCCCAGTGAGACAATTTTCATAAACAACAAGATTAATCTTCTTCATCGGTGCTATGACTAGGAAGGAGGCTGAGCAGACCAACAACGCTGTCATCCCAATCACCTTGGAACTTTGGACTGATGAACAGAAGGTAGAAGTACAACATACTGTTGTAGATTTTCAGAGGTTGTGCTTGGAGTCCTTTAGTATGACTTGGCGTGGGACGATCCAGAAGAGCCAATTGCCAATTCTAGCCCTACAAGCCGAGTCTAGCAATCAAAGTCCACAAAGATCGTTTCAAGATGCAGTCAATGAGGCGGTTAGTCACGCACTGATTAATCAATCTGGTGTGTTAGTAAACACTCTGCATGGGTTGATCAAGAAGATGATAGACGGGTCCATTGCCCAAGAATTATCTCAAGGATTAGTCTAATTTTAGCAGAGGTCATCGGTGCCTATCACCTTGAGCACACTTCCGCTAATGACAACTATTCCACAACTAGTGACATACGGGTTTGAGCGCGATACGATACCAAGCCTAATACCGCCAGCCTCAATGCCAGCTGGCACACCGCCTCAAACGTACCAACCTCTGGTGGGTACACCTCTGTCAGGGTATCATTATACGGCTTATTACGAACCTCCATGACAATAGATGAATTTTGAAGGAATAGTGCCCCAAAATAATTATCAGCATCAAGAGAGGGCAGCGACGCTGGTACCGTATTATCCGACGCCAAAGGAAGATGATTTTGCCTTCAAGATCGCAGAGATTATAAGGGATCAGTTAGGGCTCAAGCCAAAACAACAGAGTTATATGTATCGGCATCCATATCTAGATTGTTTGACAGGGTGCCGCTACCGAATAGGTACAGGGTCCTAGATTTTTCGAAGTTCTCTAGTCAGGATAGTACCTCAACAGTCAAGCATATTAGCCGTTTCCTCACACAATGCGGAGAGGCATCGACCGAGGAGACTCTCAGAGTTAGATTATTTCCATTGTCTCTGTCTGGATTGGCTTTCTCTTGGTTTTCTTCCCTACCGCTAAACTCAATCAAGAGATGGGTCGATTTAGATAAGCAATTTCACAAATACTTTTTTGCCAGGATCTAGGAGATGAAATTGACAGACCTGATGGCCGTAAAGCAGTGCATGGATGAATCAGTGCCAGAGTACATTCAGTGTTTCCATGATGTGAGAAGCCGATGCTATAGCCTTAGCCTGACCAACGTTGAATTGGCCGAATTAGCATTTTAGGGCCTTCTGCCGCTGATCAGGGAGAGGTTTTCCTCTAAAGAATTTGATAGCCTGTCGCACTTGGCACAAAGGGTATCGGCCCATGAAAGCCGATTCCAAGAAATGTGCAAAGAGAAGATGCAAAAGCGAGTGTCTCTGGTACAGTTTTACTCATTGGATTCAGAGCAGGAAGACTCCGACGGTGATGTCGCCTTAGCCAAATGGGCCAGGTTGAAGAATACTGTAACTTGTCCATGGGTCAATGCCACCTAGAAGGAATAAAAGTATGATTTTGATATTAACAAGGCGGATAAAATCTTTGACTTATTACTGAAAGAAAAGTAGATCCAGCTCCCGCCGAATCACCTGATTCCATCGGTGGAAGAATTGAAGAAAAGAAAATACTGTAAGTGGCACAATACTGGCTCCTATAATATAAATGAATGCAAAGTTTTCCGTCAGTAGATCCAATTCACCGTCGAATAGGAGAGAATAAAGTTTGATGAAACAGTAAAGCTGATAAAGATCGACAGGAATCCTTTCACTATGAACATAGTGCATATCGGCTCGTCAAGGTTTTATGCTGAAGAAAGCTAAACTTTAGGGCACCACATGAAGGCTCATTGGCGGCAGAAAAGGGAGCAACATGCCATGCCATATGGGCATGAAGAGAAGGTTGATCCATATTGGGAGTGCACTTTCTTTTGTTTCTGCTAGAAAAATAATATGAGGCTCCCATCAATTAAGGATTGCTCAGAATGCGCCAAAAAAGTTGGTCAAGATGATATTAGTTCTGATGGTTAGCCCCAAGGAAGAGAGTTCCTGCAAGGGATCGACTGGGGTCGCCCGGATAGGAGGAGATCGTTGACGATCGGTGCGTCCAGAATAAGGGCAGATGGCAAGGGGATCGAAACCCTATGCAAAAACCCTGATGGTGCCCATAAGGTTTAACATGGAGTCAGAAAAGGAGACTCCAATGGCAGAGGCATCAGGAGCAGCTAGTAGGAGAATATGAGGAATATCAGTAGAGTAAACGATGGATGAGGAAGGAGTGGTGCCTGAAGAAGAAAGCCGATATAGAGGACAAGCCGATAGAGGTAAACATGGTTTTCATATTACCTATAGAATACAGGGCACCTCCATTAGACAATGAAGAGGAAGAGGAATAGGTTGCACAACTACTGCTACAGCCACAACCGGCAACCTTCGAGAAGCTAGAGGAAGGTGAGCATCGGCACTTGAGGCCCCTATATATTAAGGGACACGTTGATGGCAAGCTGATGTCGAAAATGTTGGTCGACGGAGGAGCTGCCGTTAATACAATGCCTTATTCTACTTTCCGCAGGCTCGATAAGCTGAACGAGGACCTGGTAAAGACCAACATGGTATTGAAAGACTTTGGTGGTAATCTGTCAGATGCCAGAGGTGCCTTGAACGTTGAACTCACAGTCGGAAGTAAAACATTATCGACCATGTTTTTTGTGATTGATGGAAAATGTTCATATAGCCTCTTGCTAGGAAGGGACTGGATTCACACCAATTATTACGTTCCTTCTACAATTGACTAGAGTCTAATGCAATGTTAGGGTGATCAAGTTAAAGTTATCCAAGTCGACAGATCAGTTGCCATATCAATAGCTGATACACCCGATTTTAAAAAGATGGATTGCCTTTCTGGACGAGTTTGGGAAGGGGATTTTTTTAAGGGTGTCGGATCTTGGCCTCTAGCCGATCAACGAGATGATTCTGAACCAGGATCCATGTTTAGAGAAATAGATGACGAAGAGTGAAAGCTTAGAAAAGGTTTTACGTCGGCCGATGAATTAGAAGAGGTAGACATCGGACCAGGAGACAGGCCAAGGCCGACATACATTAGTGCTAAGCTACCTTCTTCTAGAAAAGAAAAATCGGTTGCATTATTAAAGGAGTTTTGGAATTATTTCGCTTGGGAATATCATAAAATGCCTGGACTAAGCCGGTCGATTGTAGAACATTGACTCCATTAAAAATAGGATTTTGGCCAGTAAAGCAGAGTCAGAGAAGATTCAAGCCAGAAATGTATCCTCACATAAAGGCCAAAATCATAAGATTACACGAGGCGATTTTTATAAGAACATGCTGATATGTGGAATGGGTATTAAATATAGTCCTAGTGTGAAAAAAGAGCAGTCAACTGAGAGTATGCATAGATTTCGGAGATCTAAATAAAGCCACACCTAAAGACGAATACTCGATGCCGATTGTAGACTTGCTAGTCGATGCGGCATCAAGGCACAAGATTATCAGCTTTATGGATAGGAATGTCAGATATAATCAAATATTCATGGCAGAGCAAGATATTCCAAAAACTGCATTCAGGTGTCCCGGTGCCATCGGCTCATTCGAGTGGGTTGTCATGACTTTTGGCCTATGGAACGTTGGGGCAACATATCAAAGAGCGATGAATTATATATTCTATGACTTGATTGGTTCTCTAGTGGAAAGTTATATTGATGATGTCATCGTGAAATCTTAAGATAATAAAGGACATCTAGCCGATCTAAGAAGAGTTTTAGAGAGGGCGAAGAAATATGACCTTTGTAAGAACCCAAAGAAGTGTGCCTTCGGTGTATCGGCTGGAAAGTTTCTAGGATTTATGGTTCACGAAACAGGAATTGAAATAAGTTAGAACATTATTCAGGCCATCAAGAACACAATTCCGCTAGGAAACAAGACAGAGCTGCAGTCATTAATCGAGAAGATTAATTTTATCCGCCGATTCATATCAAATTTATTAGGCTGATTGGAGCCGTTCACGCCTTTGCTAAGGATAAAGGAAGGAGAGGAATTTATTTGGACTGATAAGCATCAGAAGGCATTTGACGAAATCAAGAAATACTTAAGTTCTCCTCTAGTATTGATCCCACCACGGCCTAACAAGCCATATAAGTTATATTTGTCGACTGATGACATAAGCATCGGGTTAGTATTTATCCAAGAGGTAGAAGGGAAAGAACACGTCATGTTTTACCTAAGCCGACGGCTATTAAATGCTGAAACACGGTACCCTACAGTTGAAAAGTTGTGCCTATGTCTTTATTTTTCTTGCATTAAATTAAGACACTATATACTATAGACATAATACACTGTCATATGCAAAGCCGATGTGATCAAGTACATGCTATCGACTCTAATTTTAAAAGGGAGGATTGGCAAATTGGTATTTGCGTCATAGTGGAAAAAACTAGACCGGTGATCGAACCGGTCAAGTTGTCGGTTCACCGGTCGAACCGTCGGTTTTTTGTTTATTAATATTATATTATATTTTGTATTATTTTAATATAAAAATAATATAAGTTAATGAGAAATATGTATAATTAGATATTAAAAATACAACTTAAATATAAGATTATGATTATATTATAATATTATGATTTAGGGAGGTGTTATAACTATAATGTCACAATCCACAAATAGCATAATAATTATAATATTAAAAGATTTTCAACAAAGTTTATTTAAAATGTTTCTAGGTTGTGCATTCTCACTTTGCAAATCCCCATCATTTTCTTTTTTGTCAATGTTAGTATATTTTCTTCATATATAAATAATTATTTTGTTAATTATTACATGCTAAATAATGAGCTAGAATGATTATCAAAGACAAATAAAAATTCTGGATATTTAATCCCTCTTAAACAAATATTTTTTTGTGCTAACACTGAACCATCCGGTTCACCGGTTCAATAAAAACTAGCCGGTTCATTCGGTTTTTACCGGTTCGATTGCTTAAGCGGTCTTTTAACAAAACCAAACCGGTTAACTACCCGGTTCCGATTTTTCCCGGTTTAACCGCCGGTCCGGTCCGATTTTTTCCACTATGATTTGCGTTAACAGAGTTCAATTTATAATATGAATCGGCTAAAGCAGTCAAGGGTCAAGCCATAGCGGACTTCATAGTACATCACAGAGACAAAGCAGCAGACTATGTGGAGCCGATACCATGGACACTTTTCTTTGATGGATTAGTTTGCAGGCATGGGTGTGGTATCGAGCTAGTAATCATATCGCCTCGGGGGGCAAGTTTTGAGTTCGCTTAAACTATCAAGCCTTACCGCACCAACAGTCAGGCAGAATATGAGGTAGTCCTCAAAGGAAACTGTTAGCCAAAATAGAAACCAATGCCATCAAAATCATGGGAGATTCATTATTGGTAATCATGCAACTCTCTTGAGAGTATGACCGCAAGGATGAAAATTTGAGGGTATACTTTGAAAAATATCAGGAATTATTAAAAGGATTCAAGATGGTATCATTACACACACGTATCAAGAGTCACAACCTAGAAGCCAATGACCTAGTACAAGCCGCATCAGGGTATCGGCCAATGGATAAGATGGTCAAAGCAGAAATAGTAGATATCGATGCTAAATATTGGAGGACAGAAATAGTAAGTTATCTACAGAACCCATCAATCGACCCACAATCTGCATGAAGAAATCTGCAGAACCCATCAATCGACCCACAAGATAAAGTGGCTACTGCGTCGCACCGGTTATTTTTGGCCAATGATGCTCGAAGATTGCTTCAAGTATTATAAGGGATGTCAAGACTACCAGAAATTTAGAAACAAACAACGAGGTCCCGCATCGGCCATAAACCTGATTATCAAGCCATGGCCGTTCAGAGGTTGGGGAATAGACATGATCGGACAAATCTACCCATCGTCTAGCAAGGGACATAAATTTATACTAGCAGCCACCAATTATTTCACCAAATGGGTAGAAGTGATTCCGTTGAAAAAGGTGACTGCTCAAGAAGCCATAGGATTTGTCAAGGAGCACATTATTTATAGGTTTGAGATTCTACAAACAATCACCACCGACCAAGGATCGGTATTCATGCCAGAAGAGTTCTAGCAGTTTGCAGTCAGCATGGGAGTTAAGTTGCTCAATTCTTCGCCCTACTATGCCCAAGCAAACGGCCAAGCCAAAGCCTCAAACAAAAGTTTAATAAAGTTAATCAAGCGTAAGATCACAGAACAGCCTAAAAAGTGGCACACAATGCTAGCCGATGCACTATGGGCGTATCAAATGGCTTTCCATGGATCAACTCAAGTGCCTCCTTACCAGCTAGTCTACGGACATGAAGTCATACTGCCATGGGAGACAAACATCGGCTCTAAGCGTCTCGCTCTTCAGAACGAGTTAACTGCCGATGACTACTACAGGCTAATGACCGATGAGTTAGAGGATTTGGCGCAGAATTGGCTTCGTGCGCTTAGGAAAATAGAAGAGAATAAGGCAAGGGTGACAAGGCACTATAATAAGAAAGTATCAACCAAGACGTTTGAAGAAAATGACTTATTCTAGAAACTCATGCTACCGATTGGGACTAAAGATAATCGCTTCGGCAAATAGTCTCCTAATTGGAAGAGTCCCTATCAGATAAGCCACGTTGTACCAAGCAATGCCTATGTTTTGAAAATATTAAAGGAGAAGAATTCATGAAGGCGCTCAACGGGAAGTACTAAAAGAAATACCACCCGAGCGTTTGGATCGAGACCTAATCGGTCAGCAGGTCGATACATAAAAGACAAAGATGACATCCACGTAGCCGTTACCAATGGTATCGCCTTTAGCAGTAAGTAATAGCCAATACCAAGGGTATCGCCTTTAGCAACATTTAATAGCCAATACCATGGGTATCGCCTTTAGCTTAAAAACAACACAAGACATCGCAGGCAAAGCAAAGTATTATCATAAACGATTATGGAGTAAATTCTAGGAATGACAAAACTATTACAACAAAAGAAAGAAAATGTGCAATCGTTCATGGTTCCCCAAAATAAGCGATGAGAGTAGCCATGGCATGATCCCGGATGTTGTTAATGGTTTCCAGATCCCGATGGTCTTCCTCGTCACTCCTAGGGATTGGCTTCGCTTGGTGGTATCGGCGAAGCGTGGCCTTGGTATAATCAGACAAATCCCATCGTCTTTGGGAGACGATCTTCGCCAATATCTCTGCTAGACGCTTCTCACACAAGGCGATCTCATCATGAACCTCTGCAAGCTGAGCAAGGAGTTCTTCTTCTCGGGATCACAGCTGCGTAACCTCTTCATTGATCTTGTGGGGCTCAGCGGTCAGCTCATCCAGATTTGTCTTCTTGGCTAAGATGACATCCCGACTGACTGGACCATGCTAGCACAGCCACCTTTGCTCGGCATGATCAGTCAGTTGCTGAGTGATGCACTCGTAGCATGGCCAGAAAGCTTCAAAATACAGGCTGGGAGATAAATCTTCCATCAGGTACTTAGTGAGCCGATCCTGGACATTGGCAAGCCTCGATCTGATCGGCACCAAATCAGTCACAAGCATGTCAAGTGGCTCCTAGAGGCGACATAAGACATCAGCCAGAACTTCACGCACGTCGTCAAGAATAGGCACGGCTTTGACAGGAGCACTCCTGCACAAGAAAGGCATGATAAAAAATGTTGGTAAAGCATATAGCGGAAAGAAAAGAAGGACTAACCGACGAGAGCCCAGCAGGATTGGCAATGGCAGACAATGCCACAGCATGAGCAGGACCAACGGAGGGAGTTCCTCGGCCACCAGAAGCAATGACGAGACTAGGATCGACAGACGAATCGGAGGTCACTACCACAGACGAATCGACAGACTAGGATCGACCAGCCTCAACCACGACTGGATTCGGGGTGACCAAATGATCATCCGATATGATGATGGTAGCGGTAGCCTGGCAGACAGTGAAGTTAGCAAAGGAAAAGGCACAATGAAACCGTCAATAATAGCAAGGTCGATTACCGGCATCAACGTCACCAAAGGAATGGCAGCCGACGTCGTGGCATGAGAACGGATCGGCGTCGGTGGGTCATGAGGAACCGATCGCTGCGAGCGAGGGGGAACCACTGCGACCTTCTTGGGCAGTGGAGCGGCACTCCCAAATGCTTTAGGCGCCCCACATTTCTTCATCCCCTTGCGAGCGGGAGGGACGCCGATCGACTGGGCTGCATTCAAAAGAACCGTCGGAGTAGGTGCTTCACACCCCAGATTGGGGTTGTCCGATGGCAAGGCATAGTGGATCGACTTCCCGCTTTGGCTTCGTGTCGGCACGGTGGGGCGAGTGTCCTGCAAAAGAGCCAATACAGGGCACATAAGTACTCATAGAGCAAACATAGCAAAAGGATTCAGCAGAAGAGAGAGCCGATAACTCATCATCGGCCCTAGGAAAATTTGAGATTGAAGCGGGAACGAATGACAGATGGAAGAAGGTTGAAAAGATAGAGCCTCCATTCACTCCAGAACCGCTCAAACGATGTAGAAACATTGGTACAAGGGGAAAAATCCCCCAGCCCCCAGAAATTAGGACTGTCGAAGTGGGTCTTAATGTATCGGTGCTCGATCGAACTGATACAGCACCGAGCCCTGATCCTACCGACAAGGAAGTGGTCCATCGGTATAGAACTGATATGACACCAAGCCCTGAGCCCTGATTCTACCAATACATGCATTCTTATTGGTAGTGCTCTAGACATAGATCAGCTCACAGAGAATATTTGTGACTACATCGGTATAGAACTCAACGGATCGAACTTAACTGATGCAGCATAAGATTCAATACTAGACATAGTAAATCATCAAGGGGCCAGATCTAATGTAATAAAGAAAGATATTTCGTCGGCTAAAACTCCAACGAACGTCAATCAGACATATTACGATAAATAATCTCATACAACTCCATAGATCGGACCGAACCGAGATAGTACTAAATTCACAATCATCGTTTGATTTTATTTAACGAAATCTATATGACTAACGTGATTGACACAACCAAGTGATCTACGCATGAAAAACATATGGTAAAAGAGATCAACAAATTGCATCGATAACTAGCAAACCCATTGATCTGATTAAAGTATCAGACTCAATCGAGAAAGCTTTAACTAGAACATTCAACTTTGCTAGAGAGGATATCCCTGGCATGATCGGTGGTTGAACTTAATCAATGTAGCCTAACCCTACATAGGGAATCGCCCTAATGCTACATACATAGGGTTGGTGATACGCTGAGAGGTATTGTTGAATAGATTGATCATCATTATGTAGTTCTCGAGCGTACATATTTATAGCCAGAGAAGACTAAACTGACTTTTACATGAATCTCAGATAGTTAAGATAAAGAATCTAAATAGTATTTAATCTAATACAACTAATTTAAAGGGTCAAGCCCACTCCAACCCACGTGCCACGCACTCGCACGGAAATCTAGGCCTGCTGCACGAAACATTCATGGCGCTTATCAATCCAATAATGGCGGCCCACCAACGTCCTAGCCGTTAATCCTGACGGCAAACATTCCTCTCGACTTATCGGTCTAAATTCTAGTGTCAACAATATCAAACTATTGATTAAGTCAGGTCTATATCTAGTCCGACTCATTAAAAGCCCAGAATACCCGAGGGTCTTATTTCTAACATGACACTTGATCCCGGAGATGTGATTCGTAGGACACCAATTTAACTCTTTGTTTCTAGTTGGTTTAACCTATAAATATACAATTATACACAATAATTAAAATAATATACTATATTGTAACCCCAGTAAATTTTTTCACTGTTTGCAAGTGGAAAGAACGAGATTGATTTAACAAATCTTGTTAATTGGTTTCAGCACAAGACAAAAACCATGGTTGGGTCTATGATGTTTGCCACAGTCAATTTTAAGGCGTGCAGGCGCAACATTGACGTTGCACAACTGGCAAGAGATATATCAAGAGGTACAGTACATTGACGTATTGATCTGCAAATCAGGCACTAGCGAACATGCTATTAGGACCGGTTAAAAACCCCTTTAGTCTCAGATTTTAAACCGGTACTATTCATCCGGGACTAAAGAGGTGACACATTAGTACTGGTTATTCAACCGGTACTAATATACTTTTTAGTACCTATTGGATACTCTAATCGGTACTAAAAGTTGAACATTTAGTACAGGTTGGAGACTCTAACCTGTACCAAAAGTTAGACTTTTAGTATCGGTTGGAGTCCTCAACCTGTACAAAAGACCTATTTTTTTAAAAAATCTTCTTATTATTTTTGTTCTTATCTATTCATTACTATTGTTTTTGGATAATATTTTTATACGTTATTTTTTAATTAGACTTTATTAAAGTTAGTTTTAATACGGTGTAAGTAAATATCGACAATCCAATGAGATAAAAAGCTTAGCGATTGGCGAAGAATTAATTACAGAGTGAGCTAGCCAGTAGCTAGCCAGTAGCACACAGTGAGCAAGAAATGGGGGACATGGAGATGGCAGCGAGCTTATCAATTCCGCTCCGGTATTGGCCGGAATGGCCGGTATGTACCATTCCATCGCTAAAATTGGTACATATTAAATGGTGTACCATTCCGCTTCCAATACTAGTACATACCGGCCATTCCGATCAATACCGACCATTCCGAATAAAAATCATAAAATTGTATTTTGAATTTTTTTGAGATATGTGTTACATATTACTTATACTAAAGTATATATTATGTTGTATTCAAGTTATACA
>KE371962.1:622589-633016 GCA_000418225.1 Zizania latifolia
GTACACTGGTATTAGCCGGTACCAAAACATTTCATCTCAAAAGCCAAACCGGAATGGAATTAACAGGCTTGGATGGCAGAGCTAGAGGAAGATGAAGCACTCCATGGCCACCGACGGGTTCTAGCCTAGCGCGCCCTCCGGTGCTTCCTTGTGTTCGGGTGTTCCCTCCGATGCCGGCTCGTCGCTTAGCTCTCCCGAGGCTTGGCCGCCGCCGCCGCATTGCAGTTTGGTTTGCTTGAGCTAGGTGTTGTTCTCTTTCACTGCCTTGCGCGTGGCGCCACCGCTGAGGCTTGCTTGCTGGTGGATGGCGCCGTTCGCTGCCGGTAAGGGGGGGTGGGAGGTGCTTGGATGCAGGGGAGTCTGGCCTCCCGCCGGACCGCTCGCCGGGTTCCCTCCTGACGGTGCCTCCTCCGTTGACATTGCCATTCCCATAGACGGTGGCGTTGAGGGATCGCTTGGCTGCCAGCGACCGTGACGAATGTGGCAGCATCATGTCGACCTCCCTGGCTGAGTTGGTTCGCCTAAGGGCGCTCTGGGTGGTCTTCCTCGCTGTGGATGGGGAGAACCTGTCGCTGCGGCACCCGATGCCGTACACCATCGGATGCTAGCCATGGACAAGAAGATGGTGGCCAGCGATGGAAAGAAGTAGGAATTGGCTAGTTTATTTTAGAAGAGATGGTGACACCTTTTTATACCCCACCTTTAGTACTGGTTGGTGTCCCTAACTGGTATTGAATAGGACATAGTTGAAAAATTAAAATATTAGGCGGGAAACCTTTAGTACCAGTTGTACAACCCAACTGGCACTAAAAGAACACTAGCGGGAAACCAAAATGTCAGGAAAAAATAAAACCATTTTTATATTAGATATTAGTACCGGTTTAGAACACCAACATGTACTAATAGGTTTAGTACTACTGGTACTACTAGTACAATACTAGTACTACTATTATACTCTGATTTAAAATTGGAGAGAGTAAATGCATATAAAATAGTATAAAAATACTTTGATTTGAATAAATATATATAAGTAGCATGCGTAATTTTTTAATAACTTTCAACTAACAATTAGACTTACAAATTGGATTTTTTAATGATATAAAAATGGAATTATTGGATACATATTTAAAAGTATTTCTACGTATTGTTAATCATACTTATTAAAAATATGTTATTAGAGAAATTAATGGCTAAAGTTTAATTTTAAATACCATGATAAAATTTTAGTATAGGTTGGTGTCCTAACCGGTACTAAAACCCTAACTTTTAGTACCGGTTAGGGATATCAACCTGTACTAATGTGTTTAGTACTAGTTGGTGTCCTCAATCAGTAGTAAAAGTCTATATTAGTACCGGTTATACGTACCAATAACTTTTTGTATTATTTTTAACTGTTGTATAAGACTTTTAGTATCGGTTTCAATTATGATTAACACTAAAGAGATTGGATAAAATGTCAGTTCTCTAGTAGTGAGGTAACACGCAGGCAACACACAGACATTCACCAGAGACATTTGCTTCCCTTTATTGACGAGGAGTACACGTACCAATGGTACCATACATCACAGGCACTGATGATTATTTCGTTTAATATGATATTACTAGTTTGATCTATTTTTACTACTTCTAATTAATAAGACTTTACATACTGGAATATTCCATGCAATGTGTAGGATGTTTAGGTAGGCATAGGCAGGAGGAGGCCATGAATGACACACGTTATTCCATGG
The DNA here is from genome assembly GCA_000418225.1 of Zizania latifolia. Classification (NCBI taxonomy): domain Eukaryota; kingdom Viridiplantae; phylum Streptophyta; class Magnoliopsida; order Poales; family Poaceae; genus Zizania; species Zizania latifolia. The sequence continues at coordinate 624,320 of KE371962.1, forward strand.
CATCTCTGATCAAGATGAACCCTAGCAGAGATTGTCATGGGGAGGCTGGGGCTGGAGGGCCACCGGGCGCCGTGTAAGGGCTTCCACGACCACGAGCAACTGCCGGCGCTAAGGCCCCGTAACGAGTTCCTGCGGCATACTTAAATTAGCTTAAAATTATTGTGATATATTTTATTTACAAGGATTATAATAATTTGGCTTATAATAATGATATGGAGAAAAATTAATCATAAACTATTTGACAGTTTGAATTATTAATAGTATGTATTATTGTTTTTAAATGACAAAAGATTGTAATGTCTTCAACTATTTTAGGTGATTTGTTTATCTCTATGGTATGTTTAATGATCATTTAGACTTACATAATATTTATAAAATATCAAATTGAATAATAAGCTGTTAAACAGCTTACGGATTAAATCGCATTAACCCTAATAGTTAATTGCATGCGGCAATAGAAAGCTTAAGTCCAACGGATTAAATCGCATGGTGCAGATCAGAGCGATGACCATCAGGAGCAGCTTGCAAAGGGACACAGCAGCAGAGGAAGGAGAGACGCGCTGCTTCCTCATCTCTGCTGAAATTGATTTCACCTCTCAGTTTGCTGCTGTGCGCTGCTTCTCTACAGGCTGTTTGAGCTCAGAATTTATAGCGCCTTCGGCGCAAGGGAGTACAGTACTACAATTCGCTATTGTTTACCATGGTCAGTCAACGGGCCTCTTTTTTCCAACGTTCATCCAGGGATAATTTGGCGCTAGCCAGCCAGTCGCCATTTTTCCAGGGCATGCGTGGAGCAAAATACTTCACTGAAAATCTACAGCACCTAATCCACAATGGCAGTACGGTCTCACCAGTGCGGGCAGTGCCTCCTCTGCTCGTACCCATATATACGAATTTTATGCTTCCTCGTACTTATATATACGAATTTTAGATATATCGACGAACGCTCACTGGCAAAAAGCAGCGAACATATCCATTGCCTGGGTATCCATCACCCACAGGCATACCCAATTATCCGTAGGACTACAATTGTAGTAACACGAGCTTCCAACAATAGTAAACTTAATGGTCCATAATCATAACATTTTTTTTCTAAAAAAATTGACACAATCACGCAACACAAATATATTGATAGATGGTCAGATGCAGAACTTAGAAATCGAACTAGCTAGCAGCACAAATAGTAAAATAAGACATAACATGTAAATAAATACATTGACTAATATGAATTAAGGTTCTAAACTTAAATTGGAATAAAGTTTAGATATAGGTCTGCTGGAATTTTGAGCTAGGGCCACTTCAATATTTCAGAAATTCCTAATAAATCTAAAAGGTCCATGTCATGAAAAGGAATGATGAAAACCTTTAGTCCCATATTACTAGTGTATGTAAAGGATGACCAACTTATATAGTAGGGTTGTATCTATCCCACTAAGCTATGTGTATGGGGGAGAGAAAGAGAACTCCACACGCGTGTGCTCGCTCGCCTCGCCTGGCCGGGCCGGGCCGAGCTTGGGCTTCGCAGGCGCACGACACCTGCGTGAATGGTCCGCCGAAATCAGGCTCCACGCCTTGCTGAGATGCGGCCTCCTTTTTCCATTTGCATGTCTCTCCTCTCTGCTGCGTTGCCATCGTAGCCTTCTCCATCCCGTCCACCGGTGTGCACCGGCGATCAGGAAAGCAGGTTTTCGAAACCTCTCGCTTTTATGATCCTGCACCGGGAAAGAGCGAATAAGGTTTTTGGGAAGCGCTCCGCGTGACTGCTCATGTTCGTCACCACGGCACGCCTTCCGTCCACGTCCACACCGTGATCCGACACCAACAGGAGCAACTCTGTACTAGCCGTGACTACTTCTGCTGCTACCGTATAGTACGTGTGCTACGTTTCAGTATAGTTAGTAATCATATTTTGCGAAACCATAATTGTCATGTTTATTTTTACTAGTATGCTAGATCTGTTCATGCTAGTTATTGTAGATGCCATGATTTATCTATTTTGAAAATTAATACTGTAATTGCCTAATCTTCTAACGATCCAAAAACTTTATTTTAGACAATGTGCATTTATTCAATGGCTAGTTTTGCCAATGCACAGAGGCCAAAATTTTTTTCTAGTGTGTATTTTAAGAGATGGCAAGCAAAGATCCATCTCTGGCTTACTGCTATGATTGTATGGGAAGTGAGACTTGGCCAACCTAAAGGCGAACTTTCTTCTGATGAGTAGAATAAATTCACGGAGGCCAATAATCTTTCCGTGGGATGCATTCTAGGCGTGCTCTCTGACCGTTTGTGTGACGTTTACATCACTGTGACAGATGCGAAAGAGTTGAGAGATGCTCTGATCACAAAATATGGTGCATCAGATGCAGGCAGTGATCTATACCTCATGACTACAGGATGGTGAATAACCGTTCTGTGATAGAACAAACTCATGAGGTTATGTGCGCTGTGAAAGAACTTGACCTCGTTAAGTGTCCTCTATCCGATAAGTTTATGGTTAGTTGCATAATTGCAAAGTTGCCTTCTTCATAGAGTAACTTCGCCACAACTCTGAAACATCAAAGACAGGAGATATCAGTTGAAAATCTGATAGCGTCTCTTAGAGTTTGATTTTAATACTTCTTCCATGTCTAATGCTGGAATTTTGGACTTGGCCCATGTAAATATTTTAAAAATTCCTAATAAATCTCAAAGGCACATGCCATGTAAGAGAATGGTGGAAACATTTAGTTCCATATTATTAGTGTAGGTGGAGGATGACCAACTTATATAGTGGGGTTGTCTCCATCCCACTAAACTATGTGTATGGGAGAGAGAAAGGGAGCTCCACACGCGCGCGCTCGCTTGCCTCGCCTGACCGGGCTCAGGCTCGGGCTCGACGGGCGTGTGGCACCTACATGAATGGTCCGCCAAAATCTGGCTCCTCGCCTTGCGGGGATGCGGCCTCCTTTTGCTGGGTTTAGATCGCGATCGCGACGCAAGATCGTGCAGTCCCTATATAAATACCCGTGTAACCGGCCTCTACCACATAAGATTAGATCGGAACTCAAACTGTGCAAGGGTTTTTGCCTCTCCTCTCCGCTACATGGCCTCCATAGCCTTCTCCATCCTGCCAACCAACGTGCACCGACGAACAGGAGAGCAGGTCTCCAGAACCTCTTGCCCTTGTGATCCTGCACCGGGAGAGAGCGAATAAGGTTTTTAGGAAGCGCTCCACGTGAGTAAGGTTTTTAGAAAGCACTCCACGTGACTGCTGACGTCCGTCAACACGGCCTACCTCTCGTCTATGTCTACGTAGATCACCGTTGTCTGTGATCTGACACCAACAGGAACCAGCCTACATCGATTGCGGCATCTTCGTCTGCGAGCGTTCAGTACGTGTGCTGGAATCCCTCTCGGTTTTTAATTATGTTTTGCAAAATCATGATTAGATTGTTCCTGTTAACTAGTATGTTAGATATATTCATGCTAGTTCTTGCGGATACCATGATTTATTTAATTCAGAATTTAATCTTGCAATTGTCTAATTATCCAACAATCAAAATAATCTTATTTTAGGCAATCTGTAATTTATTCAATGGCTAGTTTTGCGGATGCACTGAGGCCAGAAAATTTTTCTAGTGTGCACTTTAAGAGATGGCAAACAAAAGTCCATCTCTAGCTTACTGCTATGAATGTATGCGAAGCGACACTTAGCCAACCTAAAGGCAAACTTTCCTCTGATGAGAAGAAGAAATTCATGGAAGCCAACAATCTCTTCGTGGGATGCATTGTAGGCGTGCTCTCTGACCATCTGTGTGATGTCTACATCACTGTGATAGATGCAAAAGTGTTGTGGGATGCTCTGATTGTAAAATATGGTGCATCAGATGCAGGTAGTGAACTATACCTCATGGAGAGCTTCCATGACTATAGGATGGTGGATAGCCGTTTTGTGGTGGAACAAGCTCATGAGGTTATGTGCATTGTCAAGGAACTTGACCTCGTTAAGTGTCTTCTACCTGACAAGTTTGTGGCTGGTTGCATAATCACAAAGTTGCCTTTTCGTGGTGGAACTTTGCCACTACTCTAAAACATCAGAGACAAGAGATATTAGTTGAAAACCTGATAGTGTCTCTTGATGTTAAAGAGAAAGCTCAAGCAAAGGACACATCTGAGAAAGGAGGCGAGGGCCAAACTAGCACCAACATGGTGTAGAAGTCCCCACACAACAAGAGCAAAGAGAAAAATAAGTCTTCCAAGGTTATAAAGACCATTACCTTTAAGAAGAAGAACAAAAATAAAGCCGAGTTGAATTGCTTCACTTGCATTGAACTGAGACATTTCTCCAAGAATTGTCTAGATCGTGCAGACCGTAAAGGGCAAAAGGAAAAGAATGTCAACATGGTGACCATTGGCAATACTGAGGATAGGTACGGTAATTTACCTACTGTTCTTTTAGTATTTCAAACTGCCGGCTGGTGGTTTGATAAGGGTGCTAATGTTCATGTGTGTGTTGACATCTCTATGTTTTCTTCTTACTAGGCTATCCAGGATTCTTCCGTCCTGATGGGGAATGAGTCGCATGCTTCTGTTCATGGTGTTGGCATGGTAGATCTGATGTTTACTTCGAAAAAGATCATGCAGCTGAGGAACGTGCAGCATGTCCCTACTATCAAGAACTTGTTAGCGGTTCCATTCTGTGTAAGGACAGGTTTAAGGTAGTCTTAGAGTCTAATAAATTTGTCTTGTCGAAATATAGACAATTCATTGGTAAAGGTTATGATTGCAGAGGCCTGTTTCACTTTTCTCTTTCAGATTTTAGCAATAAGTTAGTGAACCATATTTGTGACAGTATTAATGATGATGCAAGTATTTGACATTCATGTTTATGTCACGTTAATTTTGGCTTGATGTCTCGACTTTCCAGCATGTGTTTAATTCTGAATTTCACCATTGCCAAAGGTTCTAAGTGCCATATTTGTGTGCAACCGAAGCAACCTCAGAAGCCTCACAAGACGACTGAGGAGAGAAACTTAGCACCTCTAGAACTCATACATTCTGATCTTTGCGAGATGAGTGGTGTGTTGACAAAGGATCAAAAGAGATACTTCATGATATTGATTGATGATGCGTCTAGATTTTGTTATATTTATCTGTTACAAACTAAGGATGAGGCATTAGACTACTTTAAAATCTATAAGGCCGAAGTTAAAAATCAACTAGAGAGAAAGATCAAACGTCTAAGGTCAGATCGTGGTGGTGAATATTTTTCCAAAATATTTGATGAATTCTCTGAGGAACATGGTATTATTCATGAGAGGACGCCTCCCTATTCGTCCGAATCAAACGGTATTGCCGAGAGGAAAAACTGCATGCTAACTAACTTGGTTAATGCCATGTTAGCTACTGTCGATTTATCAAAGGCATGATGGAGGGAGGCTCTGTTGACTGCATGTCACATCCTGAATAGAGTTCCAAACAAGAATAAAGAACAAACTACGTATAATATGATATATGGATTGGAAGAAAACTATCACTTTCTTACTTGCGCACTTGGGGATGTTTGGCGAAAGTCAATGTCCCAATCATGAAGAAACGTAAGTTAGGACCTAAGACAGTGGATTGTGTCTTTCTAGGCTATGCTCAGAGGAACATGGCATATAGATTTTTGGTAGTAAAATCTGAGGTGTCTGATATGCATGTTGATACAATTTTAGAATCTCGTGATATAATATTTTTTTGAGAATATGTTTTCTATGAAAGATATGCATAACACTGTTAGATTTTCTGCTGAGATAATTCCTAAACCAGATACACCTGTTAATGTCGAGTCTTCTGAACAATATACATAGTTTGAGGAAATCCTTGAGGAGGATGATAATGAAGCTCCTAGAAGGAGTAAGAGACAAAGGGTTACAAAATCCTTTGGTGACGATTTCACTGTGTACCATATGGATGACACTCCTACTACCATTGTTGAGGCATATGCATCTCCAGATACAGATGACTAGAAAGAAGCTGTCTATAATGAGATGAACTCGATTCTATCCAATGGTACATGGGAGCTTACTGAACGACCGTACGGTTGCAAATATGTGGGTTGTAAGTGGGTGTTCAAGAAGAAACTTAGGTCTGATGTTACTATTGAGAAGTACAAAGTTCGACTTGTAGCCAAATGTTACACATAGAAAGAAGGCAAAGACTTTTTCGATACTTATTCTCCTGTCGCTAGACTGACCACTATCAGAGTATTACTTTCCCTGGCTGCCTCATATGGTCTTATCGTTCATTAAATAGACGTAAAAACAGCTTTCTTGAATGGAGAGTTGAATGAGGAGATCTACATAAATCAGCCTGATGGGTTTGTAGTGAAGGGTCAAGAGAGCAAGGTGTGTAAATTATTAAAGTCTTTATATGGTCTGAAACAAGCACCTAAGCAATGGCATGATAAGTTCGATAAAACTTTAACTTCTACAGGCTTTGTCATAAACGAGGTTGATAGATGTGTGTACTATCGATATGGTGGGGGCAAAGGAGTTATACTATGTTTGTGTATCGATGACATACTAATATTTGGCACAAACATTGATGTGATTAATGATGTCAAGTCTTTTCTATCAAAGAGGTTTGATATGAAAGATCTGGGAGAAGCTGATGTAATTCTCAACATCAAATTGATCAATGGCGAGAATGGGATTACACTTTCACAATCTCATTATGTGGAGAAGGTCTTGAGTCGGTTCGGCTATAAAGACAACAAGCCTTCTCCAACACCTTATGATCCCAGTGTGATACTTCAAAATAACAAGAAAATTGCCAGAGATCAATTGAGATACTCTCACATAATCGATTCTCTCATGTACTTAGCTAGCACAACAAGACCTGGCATATCTTTTGTTGTGAGCAAATTGAGCAGGTTCATGTCTAACCTGGGTAGTGAACACTAGCATGCACTTGAAAACGTTATGCGCTACTTGGTAGGTACTATGAGTTATGTGATTCACTATTCTAGGCACCCTGCTATGCTTGAGAGATATAGTGATTCAAACTAGATATCTGATGCTGATGAGCTTTATGCCACGACTGGGTATGTTTTTATCCTTGGAGGTGGTGTAATATCATGGAGATCTTACAAACATACCATTTTATCTCTAATTAAAGATGCAATACTCTCAGATACTGTAAGGCAGGTTGGTTTTATGCATTAATGTATCCTGTTAGCTTTAATTAGCAAAGATGCTAACCTACAGAGCATTCTTGAAAGAATACACCTATATAAGCCTGACTGTTTAACGTCGTAGCCTACGAGACTTGGGTGATCTCTAATAAGCTCACTATGAGACCAGGGAGTACGACGCATATGCTCCACCCGTAGGGTAGGCTACTGACAGCCAAGTACTAGTTATGATTTTCAGTCAAACTTGTTCACACAAAACTTGTAATTTAAGGCATAGTCCATTGTTCAAATTATGGATGAGTGTAGCTTGAAGCTCTATGCAAGAGTTCAACTTAATAGTTCTCGCCAAAACGCTAGTATATCAAATAGTAGTGAGAAACAGACAAATCTCTAAATGGGCATTTGAGATCTGGTGGTAGATTCCTGGAATTTTGGGCTAGGCCCACTTCAATATTTCAAAAATTTCTAATAAATCTCAAAGGACCATATCATGCAAAGGGATGGTAGAAACCTTTAGTCCCATATTGCTAATGTAGGTAGAGGATGACCAACCTATATAGTAGGGTTGTCTCTATCCTACTAAGCTATGTGTATGGGGGAGAGAAAGGGAGCTCCACATGCGCGCGTTCGCTCTTCTTGCCTCGCCTGTCCTGGCGTAGCCAGGTTGGGCTCGGGCTCAGGCTCGGGCATGGGCACGGGCTTTGCGGGTGTGCGGCACCTGCGTGAATGGTCCGTCAAAATCCAGCTCCTCGCCTTGCGGGGACGTGGCCTCCTTTTGATTTTTGGTAACTTGGCCCATATTTAGGATGTAGAAACCGACACAGTTTAGATCATGATCGTGTTGCGAGATCGTGCTGTCCCCATTTAAACACCTAGCTATCCAGCCTCTACCTACTAATCGTGTATCAGATTAGATCAGAACTAGAACCGAGTTAGGGTTTTTGCCTATCTCTCCTCTCTGTTGTGCCACCGCCGTAGCCTTCTCCATCTCGCCCGCCAGCGTGCACCGGTGAACCGGAGAGCAAGTCTTCGAAACCTCTCGCTCTTGTGATCCTGCACCGGGAGAGAGCGAATAAGGTTTTTGGGAAGCGCTCCGTGTGACTATTTACGTCCATCACCATGGCGCGCTTTCTGTCCATGTCTACCGTCAGTCGCCATCAGGTATTGTGGTCTGACACTGAGGAGTCATGGTAGCCACCATGAGGTGATGAGTGCTTGTCAATCGGGGAGATGAAGAGAAGAAGAGGATGATGAGAAGAAGAGGATGATGTGTAGAAGAGGATGAGAAGACTCGACCGTGACGGAGCTGTCGTGCGACTCAGGTACACGGACGGGCGTCGGCCGGACAGAGGGGTCGTGGAGGCGTCCGGCCCAATCCGGGTGCACAGTCGGGGGCACCAGACGCTTTGATGGCTTCAGCTTAAAACCATCAAAACCAAACGGAAAGTGGTGTATACCGTCAAATTTAGCGGTGTCGTGACGGCCAAGTTGATCACGTCATCGAATAATCCAAAGTCTGTGTCTTTTACGCTTTTGCC
>KE371962.1:656573-670045 GCA_000418225.1 Zizania latifolia
TGAGGCCCACAGTCTTCACCATGGCTCCTCATCAATTCAACTCGAACCAGAAGAGCTCAGCAAGGACTTAATCAACATACTGACCCTAGAGCCAAATAGCCTATTTGACTTAAGGCTCAGGGGCTACACCATGTCAGTGACATTCTCAGATGCTACGAGAAGCATCTTTCCTTATGATTTGGGGTTCAATTCTCGTCGTTCGCCCATCGCATTAACGGTGCACCTCACACATTAAAGAAGATGAAGCTTTTGGGTTTGTCAATACAACAAATTGAAGACAAAAGGTAGGTTAGCGCTATATTTGGAAACCAAATACCATAATCCTATATAAGGAGATATACTTATACCAGAATCCTTGTAAATAGAAAATAGGCCAGAGTTTAGAACGTTATCCCGGATATCAGAAAACCGACTCGGGCTAGAGCCCTAGATTTGTATGGCTCATCTCTTGATTATATAAAGGGGACGATGCACCCTAGAGGCAGGCTTTTATACTTTTCATAAGCTCTCGCAATGTATAGCTTAGACAATCATCAATCCACAATCACACAGAACGTAGGGTTATTATACTCCGAGAGGCCCGAACCTATATAAACCTTGGCTCTTTATTTTTAGAGTCGACCTTAGAGCTCAATAATACAACACTTCCCTACCATCTCAATCACCACCTCGAGTGCCCTATGGGTAGACTGCTCAGCAATGCACTGACAGTTACCACTTGATAACCATTGGCAACAGAAAGATCATAGAAAAAGTTAAAAAATCAGATTTTTTAAAAAACATGGGAAAATCTAGAAAAGATATAGAAATGTAAAAATTGTGATGCAATGATAAAAAGCAATTGGTACAATATTTATTATTTTTAGTTAAATTAAATGGTTCAGAATCAAAAATCCGTTAATGTCATTTTTGTAAAATAATGAAGAACCAAAACTAGCGATGGCTCGCTGTGAGAAAAAGTATTTCCTTTTTATTTTTACCGATGCTTTTGTGCTCCAAAATTATTTCAAATTTGAATATTTTTGAAAAAATCACTAAACATCATCACAGATCACCTAGTATATATAATAGGAATTTTTCTAGAATTTTCACAAATTTGAAATTCAAAATTGAATTTCAAACCGAACAGGCTTTGTCCCCACACACATTTTCTGTGGGTAAAAGACTATGCCGCCATTTTTTTTGACGTTAAAAGGTGCTTTCACCAATAGATTTTCTGTCAACGTATCAGATGTCATGGTATAGTGAACCGAGCAAAAAGGTGAACCCTATTAATGCATGCACATTTGCAGTTTAGCGTTGCTAACTTGTCAATTAACCATAGTAACCAACCTATCAAAAACCAATCAGTTTTAGAAAAATAGAAAAATTCATATTTTTAAATATGGGAAAATAGAAAAAATACAAGAATATAAAGAAAATTTATCATACAATAATAAAAAATTGGTATGCAAATTTTATAGCCTTTTTATGAAAAAATAAAATGGAAAATGGTGAAAGGAGAATAGAGGTTGGGTGATTTTCACCGAACTTGTTTGTCGATAAATCACCGAGCAGTCCACCCAAGGGGGTACCTGAAGTGGTGATTAGATGTGCAAGAGAAGCACAACGCCATTGAACCCGATAGTCGACTCTAGTAAACAAGAGCCAAGGTTTATACTAGTTTGGGCCTCCTAGAGGATAATAACCCTACGTCCAGTGTTTTGGATGTATAATATGGTGTCTAGACTTACAATGCGACGGAATTAAGCTATGAAGGCTTAAGGTGTTGAAAGCAAGAAAAATAAGATATGCTTCGATGACCGGATGCCTCTGGGGTGCCTTGCCCCCTTTATATACTCAAGGGATGAGCCCAATAACCCAGGACTCTATCCCGAGTTAATTTCTTGAATATCTATGATTACCTACCAAACTCAGACGCTAATCTCCTAATTACAAGGATTATGGTACAAATATATCTCTCCATACCATATCTAGGGTTTGACTCCCTGATAAGGACATATCCTTACTTATTAGGACCAAACCTTCCTTCATGGGCCATGCCAGACAACAACGCTAGACTTGGCCTACTCTTGGTCTAGACTGATGAGCCCAATGAGGGGTACCTAGGGGTCATATCCTCGACAGCAGCCCTCGAGCTCTTAGCTTGGTTGAAAATCTTCGACTGAACAAGCTAGGAGGGGCTCTTCTTTTAATCTGAGTCTTTGTACTTCTGCTTGAAGTCTGATAGTCTTGAAAAAAGTTTTAATTTCCTTCTTCGCGTGAGGTGCACCACATAGGTCCACCCATATGGTGTAGCCCCCGAGCCTCGAGTTAAATGTAGCATTTAGCTCGTGGGTCAAAAACAATCTACAAAAAAGATCTTCTAGAATTCCGATCCTTAACAATCCTTTGAAGCTCGTTGGCGATCTTGTCCTCTAGAGTTGTTCGTGCTGAAACCTGATTGGGAAAAAGACTGTCGTCGAGGCCCTGAGGCCGTTGAAGTCCCGAGTGTGGTTAATCTCGAGTCCTCAGGGCTTGGCTCCCTAAGCACGCAAGTCCTCGGGCACCTAAACCCTCGAGCGCGTGAGGTCTTGGCTGCACAAGTCCCTAGGCGTGTAAGCGCTCATGCACATAAGTCCTCAGATGCATAAGCCCCCAAGCACGTGAGATATCGAGCACGTGAGCCCTCGGACGTGCAAGCCCTCGAGCGCATAAGCTCCTAGGCATACGGGGTCTCGGGCCCACCAACCCCCGAGCACGTAGGCCTCCGAGTACCCAATGGACCCAAGCATCGTGAGCCCCGCTGGTGTGCGTGAAAAGGTGCATTTTGGTCTTCTCTGCCCTCAATTAATGCGATGTAGTTGAGGGGACAGAGGGGATGTCTCTGCTCTAACTGGGCCACACACGGGCGTAGGCGACGGGTGTAGATAAAGAGGCTGAACTGTCATGTTCACATAGCAGAGAGGTGCACTATAACTGAAGTGTCGCCCCTCCGTAGCGATCATGGCTGACATCATAGTGGAGGTAGTACCCTTATTTAACCCGTGAACTCCCCTTTGTTTCTGGCAAGGAGCTTACGCCTATTCTCCTTCTTCTTCTCACTTCCACATTCTTCCATCGCTTATGGCTTCCGACACCCTGGGCCATGTTGCTACTCTGAAGGTCTGTAAAGTGCTGGCCCCCTTGTTGGCTGTGAAGTTTAGGAGCCGTGGTGTTGAGGATTCTTGGCCATAGGTTTGCCACTGGTCTTGTTCACCTATACTTTGGTTCGCTTGTTTGATGATCAACCATATGTGTGACGTGATGTAGGAGGATATCATGCCGTGCTTGTAACTCCTTTCGGGTGATGATTTCTCCCCCCATGTGATGTTGATAGCCTTGACATTGAGGCACCAGGGCATCATACTAGTTGTCCTGGTCGGGTGTAAAAGGCTAGCAGCGGACGTCGCAGTGACCGCTCCTATTTCTGATGCCCCTCTTTTTTCCTCGCGGTGAGTAGCTGGGTAATCTCCTGTTTGCCTTGCTTGGACATGCTTTGATTTATTAGGTCTTCTTATCATTCAGGGTCTCAGCGGGAGCTACTCTTTTCAGGGGTGATGGCAATATCATCCCATCAGCATCGGCCAGAGCTGCGCCGCGTGAAGTCGAGTTTACTATGGTAGTGGTTGCCGAGGCCCTTAGTGTTTGCAGCAGCCAAGATTGCTTTGTAGAATGCTGTCTCTGATCGCTTTTGTTGTTTCTCTTCTGTTGAATATTTGAAGGAGGCTATGTCCCCTTCCTTTGAGTAATGTAGCCCATGTAAAAGTAATCAGTTTTGAGTTTATAATAAAGAAAATTCCGTGTCCTTGCCATGTGGTGTTTTTAGATTGCCTCAATGTTCTTTGAGCCCTCGGTGAACCTTTTGTGAATCTATATCACCCACACGGTTTAGCGGAGATGTACTTGTCGAGGACGGTGAGGTCGGTGAAGGTACATGACTGCGGGTGTATGGTTAAAGAGCCTACCCTCTCCCAGGTTCGGTTGCATGCATGGTAACCATCTGGTGCCCAACTCAGAGGGGGATATAGTCGTCAAGGGTTGGCGAGGTTAGCAAAGATGCACAACTACAGGTGTATGGCTAAAGAGCCTACCCTCTCCTAGGTCCGGTTGCATGCACGGTGACCATCTGGCACCCAACTCAGAGGGGGATGTAGTCAGCATAGGTCGGTGAAAAAAGTGCTCAACTGTAGGTGTACAGCCCCAAGGCTTACCCCTTCCTGGCCCAGTTGCATGTCTGGGGAAAGAAGTAGTCAGCGAGGTCGGTGAAAAAAGATGCGCGACTACGGGTGTATAGCCTTAAGGCTTACCCCTTCTTGACCTAGTTGCATGTCTGGGGAGGGAAGTAGTCGGCAGAAAGAGGAGAGTGCTTCCTGAGTCAATGAGTGTATTACAAAAGAAGGTTAGGCATGAAATCGACGAAGATACACTATGTTCCATGAGTTGGACACTACTTACCCATCTTCTCTCATTAGCCTGTAGGCCCTCAATCTTGTTACTTCGACGATGATAAAAGGTCCTTCCCAAGGAGCGGAAAGCTTGTGCATCCCGATGGTTTATTGTACCCGGCGAAGTATCAAATCTCTGACCTTAAAACTTCTGCTTTGCATGTTGTGGTCATGATATCGCTGGAGGGTCTGTTGATATCGATCTGCTTGCACTATGGCCACTATCCGGGCTTCCTCGATGGAGTTGATATCTTTAGCCCTAGTTTGCTCTACTGTTCCTTCATCGTAGTGTTGTATTTGAGGGGACTTGTGTAGTATGTCGATTGGGAGGATTGCCTCGAAGCCATAGACAAGAAAAAAGGGAGTCTGTCCTATTCCCCTGTTCAACTACATGCGGAGCCCCTAGAGTACTGTAGGGAGTTCCTGCAGCCATTTCCCGGTGTATTTCTGTAGGGAGTCAAAGATTTGAGCTTTTAGGCTTTGGAGGATCATCCCTTTGGCGCGTTCACATTGCCCATTTGCTTGAGGGTGCATGACCAATGCATACTTGACCTCGATCAGTCTTTCCTCGTAGAAGTCCCAGAAGTTGTTTGCGGTGAACTAGAGTCCCGAGGTCGATTATGATTTGGTTTGGGACACCGAACCGATATGTGATGCCTTCGATGAATTTTGCTACTTTTTTGGCTGTGTAGTTCTTTTAGGGGCATCACCTCTATCCACTTGGTAAACTTGTCGATGGCCACCAACAGCCGATCGATTCCTTGTGGAGCCTTCTGGAAGGGGCTGACCATATCGAGCCCCTAGCAAGCAAAGGGCCAAGTTAGCGGGATTGTCCGCCAAGTTAGCGGGATTGTCTGAAGGGCTTGTGCTGACAGGTGATTCTGTTTAGCGAAGAATTAGTATCTGGTGCACCTTTTTACTTACTCCTTGGCATCTTTGTTGGCCAATGGCCAATAAAATCTAGATCAGAAAGCTTTGCCAATCAGAGTCCTAGCCCCAACGTGATTGCTGCACGTGCCCGAGTGTACTTCATTAAGGATTTGGAGGCCTTCGCCTGGTAGGATGCACTTCTAGAGTATCCTTGTTGAGGCCATGTGTTTGTATAGCTTATTGCCGATGACCACATATTATTTACTGCGTCGTGCTAAGCGCTTGGCTAAGGCCTTGTTCTCCAGGGCTGTGCCCTTCATAATATAGTCGATGAAGGGTTGCCACTAGTAGTCGACGTCTTCAGCCATAGCAACAACTATTGGTAGGCCGGTGGCTTGGTGGTCTTCATCTTTGATTGATGGCCTAGTGAGTTCCTAGATGAACACAGCCATGAGGACCGTTGCTCGAGAAAACCCAAGACGTGCTAGGGCGTCGACCGACAAGTTGTCATCACGAGGGATATGGTGAAACTCCAACCTGAAGAACTTGCCCTCAAGCTTTCGAACCTCGGCACAGTAAGCGTCCATCTTATAGCTGGTGCAGGACCAGTCTTTGTTGACCTGGCTGATGGCTAACTTGGAGTCCCCGTAGACCATGAGTTGCTTTACCTAGAGCGATATTGCTATCCGGAGTCTATGCAACATGGCCTCGTACTCGGCTACATTATTGAAAGCCTTGAACGATAACTGTAGTACGTAGCATAGTTCCTCTCTCTTTGGAGATATGAGAAGAATTCTAGCACCGGTCCCATCTATATTTAGGGAGCCATCAAAATACATTGTCTAGTATTATTTTTCTTCCTGGCTCGGGGATAGTTGGATCTCGGTCCACTCTATGATGAAGTCAGCTAGGGCTTGTGACTTGATGGTGGTGCAGGATCAGAACTCCATTGTATACTCCCCCAGCTCGATGACCCACTTGACGATCTGTTCAGTGGCATCACGATTGTGAAGTATGTCACCCAAAGGTTATTTTTGTGACTACCACAATTTTGTGGGCTTGAAAGTAATGTTTTAGCTTCCGGGCGGTGAGTAGGACAGCATAAAGGAGCTTCTGTACCTGAGGGTATCTTGCTTTTGATAAGCTGAGAACCTCTGAGATAAAGTATATTGGCCTCTGGACCAGGAAGACATGCCCCTCTTTGGGCCTCTCGACCACAATTGTTGTGCTGACGACATTGGTCGTGGTGGCTATGTAAAGGAGAAGAACTTCTTCTGGGTTTGAAGCTGTGAGGATTGGAGGTGAGGTCAAGAATTTTTTTAGGGCTAAGAATGCTTCACTGGCCTTGTTTGTTCATTGGAAGTCTTCTTCTTTCTTAAGGAGCTTAAAGAAGGGAGCTCTCCTTTCCCTAATCGAGAGATGAACCTCCCGAGTGCCATCATGCAACCCATGAGTTTCTGGACCTTCTTTGTGTTGTTGGGTTTTTCAATCTTTAGTATTGCAGCTATCTTGTATGGGTTGGTCTCGATGCCTCGGTTGCTAACGTTGAACCCGAGTAGTTGCCTTGATGGCACTCCGAAGACACATTTATCGGGGTTGAGCTTCCATCAGAACCTTCGAAGGTTCTCAAACATTTTAGTGATGTCATCAATAAGATTATCCTTTTCTTTGGACTTTATGACCACGTCGTCGACGTAGGCTTTGATGTTGCGGCCAATTTGATCTAAGAGACATCACTAAATGGCCCGCTGGTATGTTGCTCTCATGTTTTTGAGTCCAAATGATATGGTGGTGTAGCAGTATGCTCCAAAGGGTGTGATGAAGGAGGTTTTTTCCTGGTCTTCTTTCTTGAGCTCGATCTGATGGTACCCAGAGTAACAATCGAGGAAACACAGGAGGGAGCACCCTGCTATCGAGTCCATGACTTGGTCGATTCGAGGCAGTTCAAAGGGATCTTTTGGGTAGTGCTTGTTTAGGTCAGTGTAGTCGATGCACATCCGCCATTGCCCTGTCTTCTTTCTTACTAGGATCGGGTTTGCGAGCCATTCAGGGTCGTATACTTCATGGATGAACCCTACTACTAAAAGGCGAGCAATCTCGGTTTTGATCGCTTCTTTCTGGTCCTGTGCAAACCTCCATAATTTTTGCTTAACCGGCTTGGTGGTCAGGTATACATGGAGTTCATAGTCGATCAGCTCCCGAGGAACCCCCGGCATATCAGAGGACTTCCATGCAAAGATATCCATGTTAGATCATAGGAAGCTAATGAGCGTGACTTCCTATTTGGGGTCATGCCCTACCCCGATGGTTGCTATTTTTGATAGGTCAGCCTCTCGGAGAGGATGATCTTCTTGGTGCTCGAATGTGCTATGGAAATCCTGGAAGAAGAAGAAGCTTTAGCTGGTATTTCCAAAGCCTCGGGAGGGTCCATCCTGACTTGCCTAAGGGTTTCCTCTATCTGAGCCAATAGGTCGATAGCCTTGACTAGGGCCAGGCTATCTTTCTTGAATGCACGGGAAGTGTCAATGTTTCCCCACACAGAGATGACCCTGTTTGGGCCTAGAAGCTTGAGCACGAGGTAGGGATAATGCCCTACAGCCATGAATTTAGATATAGAGGGTCTTTCGAGGACACGTGGAACAGTATATCATAGTCTGTGACCCAGAATGTTATGTGCTCGGTCCTAAAATTGTTCCAAGAGCCGAATGTGACCTACAAGGTAATCAAACCGAGGAGTACCGAGCCTTTTTCAGATATAATGTCATAAAATGGGATGTCCTCCTTTCGAAGTCTATCGACCAAAATACCGAGGTCGACAAGGGATTGGCGAAAAAGGATGTCCAACCCACTCCCACCGTCGATCAGGACTCGTCTCATGCGTACCTTGAATATTACCGAGTCGACGACCAGCGGCCATCGCCTAGGCTTTGGGATATTGGTCCATTGATTGCTTCGGGTGAAGGTGATCGAGACCTCTGACCACTGTAGCTGTTGTATTTCCTCGAACCCAATGGCATTGATCCGTCGATCCAAGACCTTCTACTGTCGCTTGGTCTCGGCCGACGAGCACTAGTATAGAAAACCCTATTAGTGATGGGTAATAACATCTATTAGTGACGGACAAATCTCCCGTCACTCTTATTATATCAATGATGTAACATTATTAGTGACGTGTGTTTATCCATCACTAAAGGGTCAACCTTTAGTGACGGGCGATAATATTCATCCATCACTAAAAGGGGCCTATTGGCTTACCTGTTATGGCCCTTTAGTGACGAGTCATAATGTCACCTGTCACTAAAGGGCCATTTAGTGACGGTGATTATTATCACCCGTCACTAATATTATGGTCATTTTGAAAAAAATAATTATTTTTAGGTTACATCCTAAATCAAAGCCAGGATTTGACAGCCAACATATCCAACATTCTAAAGCATATCACAGACAATTCATCATAGAAGATTCATAACTAAATTAATATCACATATATTAACTTCTAACTCGTTATCTTGAAGAAATTGCATGGCTAAAATATAGTTCTATAAGATTAACTTTTAACTTCTAGCTTCCACAAGGGCATTCCCTAAGAGCGATATCAAGAGCTTGAATAGTGTCCTGCAGAGATTCTCTCTGTCTACTCACCATGAATTGCTTAAGGTTGTATATGTCTAGTTTTGTAGTCTCTTTTATAGTCACCCTGTACTCCTTCTTCCTGAAGAAAAAAGAATCAGTATAATATGCATAATGGTTATCAGTGCAAAAATGAATATGGATAGGAAGATATCATAACTCAGGTTTACACCACATACATGATAGCCATAATTTCACCATTGTTGATGTTGAAATAGAAGACACATACTGTGCCAACTTCTAACGCGTTATCTCAAAGAAATTGGCTAAAACCAGTAGTTAGGTAGCACCGTTCATCCGTGGATTTATGCACCGTAATTGGGACTGCCTCAGTACCTACTACTGCCACTTGAATCTCGGTGGTCTACTAGTGTAGGTGAGGTATGATGTACTTCTCATAGTACTATCTTAAAAAGTATTATTTCAATAAAATTTAAACAAAGCTAGTTAGATAAGGCTAAGTACATATATATAGATGTTTGCTTTTCTGACATGTGCAAAGAGCTTACCACCTACTTCTTGTTGATGATTGAGTTATTTATTGTGTAGACATATAACTGGGTCATAGAGGATAAATCTACCAAGATGATCTAGCCATTAGTGACGAGCAGCAACTATTGCCTATCAGTATTGATCTAGTGATGGGCGATAGTTTCTGCCAGTCATTAATTCTTTGACACATTAGTGACGGATGATAATGTGACCCATCACTAATGTGGGTCCCCCCTATTTAGTGTCGGGCCACATTACAACCCATCACTAATAAAGCAACATCACTGATGTGTGAAAAACGATCCATCACTAAAAATGTATTTAGTGACTCGTATCATTTATCTGTCAGTAAAGCTCTATCATTAAAGACTATTTTTGTGGTAGTGGAGGGGCCCCCGAAAATGATGTTAACCATCTTTTGGGGTTCTTGGAAGTCGTTGTCGCTCTGGGGTCGACTATCTTTTCGAGGAGCGTCATCATTATCTTGACGCCGCTTGCTCTGGCGAGAATTGTTTCGAGATTCCTTAACCAATGCGTCATGTAGGGAATAGCATTTGCACATGGTGTGATTACCTTTAGGGTGAAATGGACAAGGTTTGTCCAACTCCTCCTTCATCGACTCGTCTTCTTGGCGTCGTGAACTATAAGCCACTACTATAGTTCTCTCCGTCTTCCTTTTTTGATCCTACCTGGCTTGGGAGGATCTCGGGTGGTCGTCTTCCTATTAGGGAGACCGCGGGCGATCGTCCCTACTTTGACAGG
Organism: Zizania latifolia; assembly: GCA_000418225.1. Taxonomy (NCBI): domain Eukaryota; kingdom Viridiplantae; phylum Streptophyta; class Magnoliopsida; order Poales; family Poaceae; genus Zizania; species Zizania latifolia. The sequence continues at coordinate 666,794 of KE371962.1, forward strand.
ACCGACTTTTGTGATGTGAGCGCTCTATCTTCTCTTTTCGAGCATCCTCACTGTCAGCATATCTCTCTACGATAGAGATCATGCACGCTATAGTCGTTGGCTTCTTTCTCACAAGGACCCCGTGTACCTTAAATGTGTGGTGCAGGGCGTCAAAGAAATAATTGATTATGTCTTGTTCTTTGACATCACAATTGTGGTCCTCTTTTCGGAGAACCTTCGGATAAAACTATAAAGAGATTCATTCTTCTTTTGTCACAGTTGCTGTAGGTCATATCATGTACCAGGCTTCTGCCATGTTCCTTGGTAATTGCTGATGAAGGCCAAGCGGAGTTGTGCCTAAGAATTGATGGAGTTCCTGGGTAGACTGGAGAGCCAATTGTTAGCATAAGGTGAGAGCATAACGGGCAGGTAGTTCACCATCACCCTCTCGTCACCACCGACCGCGTGAACAACTGTGTAGTAGAGTCGTAGCCATTGTGAGGGATCCATCTTGCCATTGTAGGGCTCGATCCCGATCGGATGATATGACTTTGGCTATCTTACTCATTTGAGTAGACTTATGAATGCAGGAAAGCCACCGTGATCATCTCGACTCTTGCTTCTCCTGTGATTGCGATGGTTCTGACTCTCGCTACTGCTAGAGCTGCTATTATTGGTGCTGCTGTCGATACTACTGTTGTTGTCACCAGTGCCATCTCTGTTATCCGCCCGCTTGTAAATCTCATAGCGTAACCTGTTGTTCTGTCTTCTTGGCAGCAGTGTGAGGCAGGGGGCGCATGGACTATCCCCCGACAGAGTCCTGCCATGCGACGGCTGGTACCGACCAAATCTATTGTTTTCCATGTCTTATGGGGAAGGAGATGGAGGTCAGGTCAGAGTCAGAGCCAGGGCATTGATCTGTATCGTCGTTGCCTGAGTCAAGGCCTTTACTCGTCGTAGCTCTGGTGTCTTGGGGAGAGAGCCAAGAGCTCTCTAGATCGCCACCAAGTTAGCGGCAGGAGTCTTAAAGATCCTCTAACCGTCGAATTCTAGGGTGAATTTATCTTTGAAGTTTCGACGGACCCTGTCCTCCTGCTCCGCTCCCGCTGCTGCGGCACGCCTGAGCCGATCGCTGCTGGACGAGGATACCTCTTCCTTGGCCATTAAGATTAGATTGGTCAGGAATCGAGGATTGCTCGACCTGTGATCTTCCTCAAGCCTGTTGGCGGACCTGACTTCCATCCATCGACGTCGGATGACTTGGCCCTTTTCGTTGGAGAAGATGACGTAGTGCTCGGGGCTATTTGAAGCCCGAGCGCAGTCCATCCACTGGGTCCGTTCAAGGACCGGAAGAGGGGCCATGCTCCTTGAGTTGGCCAATCCAGAAGTAGTACTCGATGAAGGGTTCGATAGGACGAGCTGTCCCGTTGAATACCTGACGAATGTCAAATTCCCGAACACAAACGTAGAGCCAGTAGGCATGAGAAATTCCAAAGAAGATGTCATCGGATCCTGTGAAGACTCCCGCGATCCCTTACCTGACGTGCCAACTGTTGGTGAATCACCGAGCAGTCCACCTAAGAGGGTACCCTAGGTGGTGATTAGATGTGTAAGAGAAACACAACGCCTTCGAACCCGATGGTCGACTCTACTAAACAAGAGCCAAGGTTTATATTGGTTCGAGCCTCTCAGAGGATAATAACCCTACGTCCGGTATTTTAGATGTATAATATGGTGTCTAGGCTTACAATGCGATGCAATTAAGCTATGAAAGCTTAAAACATCAAAAGCAAGAAAAATAAGATGTGCTTCGATGATTCGATGACTAGATGCCTCTGGAGTGCCTCGGCCCCTTTATATACTCAAGGGGTGAGCACAACAACCTAGGACTCTATCCCGAGTCGGTTTCTTGAATATCTACGATTACCTACCGAACTCGAACGCTAATATCCTAATTACAAAGATTCTGGTATAAACATATCTCTTCATACCGGATGACAACGTTAGGTTTGGTCTGCTCTCGGTCCGGATTGATAAGCCCAACGCGGGGTACCCGGGGGTCATATATCCGACATTGTTTTGCTAACAATTTTATCAAATTTTAATATTTTTATATAAATACAAAAATCATCTTAACTCATCTAATATTTATGAGATTTTTTTGATATATTTTAAAACAAATTCAAATTTGAACCGGCCAATAACGGCAAATCAGTGACCGGTTGACCGTGATTTTGCGAACATGGTGTGACTTGTGAGTTTGCGAGTTCTGCCAATTTGCATATTTCAAAACCATATGTATGACACTCAGCACTGAATCTTGATTTGATCATCTCTCAAACTATACTAAATTTCATCAGGATTCCACAAGGAATCACATTTTTTCTCACTGGGCGAAGCAGGAGAGAACAGCAATGGACAAAACCAATCAATGGAACAGAAATGATAATCTCGATGAGCCATCCATTGATCCACCTCATCTCTGCCAAGCAAATCGGGGCGAACCGACCAAACCGCTGGATCCACGCCGGCGCGGGCTCCCCCACCGGCCACCGACTCGCCCCCACCACCACCAAATCGCCGGAGAGACCCCGCACCAGCCGCCTGCCGCTCCGCTGTTCCCATCCCGCCGACCTGCCCCGGTGCCGGCTCCCTTCCCCAACCCCACCAACCCACCACGCGACGCCTCCCTACTTCTCGCTTCCGCTCCACGCCGCGCCGGTCGATCGAGCGCGCGCACGCACGCACACACGCCTAACTTCCACCGCGTGGTGCCGCGACGCGATCTCGTCCCGCGCGAGGCCAGATCTGGTTGTGGGCACGGGCGCGTGGGCGGGCGGCCCCGTCGGCTGATGGTGTCCGCGGCGGCGCAGGCGGGCGTGCTCGCGGCGTGCGTGGTGCTGTTCGTACCCATGGGGCTCGCAGGATGGCACCTCAGCCGGAATAAGGTGCTCTTCTTCTCCGGGGCGCTCTTCGTCTCACTCGCCGTCGGGGTGCACCTCTCGCCGTACCTCCCCTCCCTTCCGCGCCTCCTTGTCGCCTCCTTCCACCCCCAGCCAGTCACATCGGCGTCGTCATTCTCGTCCTCGTGCGTTCCTTTCCTGCATCGCATGTCCTGGGCGGACGCCTCTGGGGGAGTGGGCCGCGCCTGGTCGTGGCCGCCGTCGCTCGCATCCACCTGCGGCCTCGCGCGGCTGTCGCGGGACGACGCATCGCTCCTCCTCAATGGTTCCTGGGTGATGGTGGCGGGGGACTCGCAGGCGCGGTTGCTGG
>KE371962.1:670174-683138 GCA_000418225.1 Zizania latifolia
GATTTCATCTGGGCGCCCTTCGAGAGCAACCTCACGCGGCTGCTCCACGAGGATCTGCGCCTCGCGCCGCGCACCCCGGACGTTCTCGTCCTCGGATCCGGCCTCTGGCACATGCTCCACGTCACGGACGCCGCGCGCTATGGCGATGCATTGGCGTCCATCGCCGATGCGGCTAAGTCCCTCCGGTCGCCACTCTCCGTGCCACCGCCACACATGTTCTGGCTCGGCCTGCCGCGTCTCGTGAACCATATGCTCAACACTGACGCCAAGAAAGCACACATGAACGGCACCATGCTGCAAGCCTACGACCTTGAGGTCGACAAGAGGCGTCTATTGCAACGTGACGGTGGCCCATTCCTACTGCTTGATGTAGGAAAGCTCACCCGGGGGTGTGGACAGCAATGCACGGCTGATGGAATGCATTATGACGGCAAGGTGTATGATGCTGTCATGCATATCATGCTGAATGCATTGGTGATTGAGTCACAACAAAGGATTTGATTGGTTGGGTTCTTGAAGCAGCTGTGCTCTCACACCCTGTTCTTTTGGTCCAGATACACGGGTAAGTAGAAATTGTTGTGAATTAGGAATGTTCTTTTGATCGCTTCCAACATTTTGGTTGCATGCTAGAATCCATAGCTGGATTCCTCAACCTTAGATTGTAATATAGGGGCATTTTAGAACCACACTATCTTTTTTTTGGGTGGGGGAGGGGGGGCGGGCAAAATGGCAAACCAAGTTGGTGTGTTGTATACTTTTGCTAAGTAAAAACTAAAAACGGTGGTTCCAAAATATAGGAGAGGAAAGTTTGTGGAATGCTAAGAACTAGTCATCTTTTTTGTTTGCAACTACAGGTATTTTCGCTGTTGTAAACACAGAAATGTTCTCTGAATCATGTGGGTTGCTGCTATGACATGTTTAGCAAATTCTTTTTGGTCCTCAGAGCCTTCGAGTTTCTGATTTGGATAAGTTTAAGATGTATATAAAATGCCAAATTGAAGCTTAATTGTATTGAAAACTGTACGGATAGTGGTTAAGTTATAATACGTGCATGATTTTGTAACTATAACAAATAAATGCATACAGATGCATCATATCCAGTTGAGCACACAGTTAGAAACATACAATTAGAGTGACTGAATAGTAAAGAAGGTTATGGCAAAAATGCAAATTGTGGTTTGAATGCATTATAGTACAGTAGTTATATGCTCAGTCATGTTGACACTTTCTGTGTAATTTGAACCAAGAGTTAATGTTTGCTTCGTTTAGTACTTGGCACTTCATTGCACACCTTGTGTGGTGGTTTTCTTTACAGTAACCCATCTCTGCCTGAAGGCTTAAGGTATTGTTTGGCACTTTGATCTATGTAATTTATGGTACAGTAAGTGAGTAAGCAAGTATGGTATCTTTTACTGTCACTCTTTGGTGAATCTATTCACTAATTTTTTAGATCCTTGTGTTAGAATTGTTGAACCCTGCTCCTTTTGTCTATGGTGTTTTCGTGTGCCTTACTCCGTAGTATGATTAGAATTGAACAACTTTCTTGCCATTTGCTAAAGCTGAGGCATTATACAGTTCATTCATTCTTCTTCTTATGAGTCTTGTTGAAAGGGAAATTTTATGAAGCAACAAAGGTAACCCTGTTTCACTATGCCTCTGCTTTTTTACTTTTAAGTCTGATGTTCTCATGAGAATATATCAACATAGTGATTGGTGTACATTCATGACTGCTTCACAATCCTTGTGTTTATACTGTCATTACCCGCCATACTTGGTCCAATCCACTACATCTATGTGTTAATTAGCACCAGTCGGGCAGTGTGAAGCAGCTTTCGGTGGAAATTTATCTGGCCCGTGCATGCACAGGTGCGTGTCAGCATGTGTGTTTCAGAATGCAAGGTGGCTTCTTAAAACATATATATCCTAATGTTGCTGTTAATTGTTCCACTTGTCATATTTGTTTTATCCGTTCAGAAAGTCGTATGGCATGATTAAATAGCTTAGCAAAGCCTCCTGATAATATGCGAATATGCTGTATGTATCTTGCAATTATGTCTTGAAGGTTTTCTAATCCATGCGTATGCTTGACCCTGCTGGATTCGATTTTAATTGTCTGATTTTTTGTGTGTTGCGGTTGACTGCGGTTGAGCAGAATAAGTAATTTGTTTCTGATCTTGTAAGTGCCAGTTTGGTTGCCTATATTTAGCTTAGTCAGGCTCCCGGAATATAAGATTTGGTTGTTTGGTTGTCTACATGAGTAGTTGGGCCTGATTCACTTGGTGCAAAAGGAGCTCGCCACTTTAGCTCCACAAAACGAGAATGATTCCGTTTCTCCCCTGCTAGGCTTGCTGAATGTGAGTAATTACTTAGCTAATAATGTTGTTGGTGCATGATTAGCATATATTAAATGATAATAATGTGTTTCAAATAATATTAAGAAGTGTATGATGAATTATATGAGCTATAACATAGTTGCACATAATAAATATCATCTTGATTCATTGTTTATCTATTTTTATCTCATGCAACATATCCACATACGAGCTATCAAACATCATCTTACTTTGATCAAGTTAAGCGATCATCTTACTTTGATCAAGTTAAGTGGTACAGACAATAAAAAAAAAATGCATGGCACACAGCTTGGTCTGTCTCACTAATACGAGCCATCCTGGGAAATACAGGCAGAGCCCTAATTGCATATTCATATATACCATTTGACTCGAGTTCGAAGTCATCTCTCTCTGGTCTCTATACAGTCTGCACTCTACTGGTATGGTATGTTTACATGTGTTAGAGGGGACTTTTGAGATTTCATGACATTGTTTCTGATTTGTTGAGTTGGTACAGGAAGAACGATTTTTGCCGGCATAGGCAACATTGTTGGACAGAACCATTAGACGTAAGACTGAAACCAAACACCAGATCACACTGAGTATTATTTGCAATAATGTAAAACTGACATCAAATCAGTCTAGGATACAAGCTCGTACTTTCAAAAAGGAATATGCTGGACACTGGAGAGGAAAGCAGAACATGCCACCGTACATGCTGCCTGGCTGCGTTATTCTGACTATGAGCATGCACACCTGCACACATATATGCACGAGAACTGCATCGAGAAAGCAGCAGCTAGCAGCCATTAATTAGGAGAGAGCACTGCAATCTGCAGGTTCGAAGGAGAGCGTCTCCTTTTCGAGGTCGAAGAGGAAGTGGATGTTCTCCTGCTGCATGCTTCCCAGGATGTTCACCGTGTCCGCTGCCGTGGAGTTGAGCCGCGCCGAGCTCCAGATGGCCAGGCACACCGTGCCGTTCCTGTCGTCGGCCAGGTAGTTCGACGGCGGCACCGTCATCGCGGCGGCGCCCTGGAACGTGAACACGAGGTCCGGAGCGCTGCTGGCTCCCGCTTTCGGGAAGCAAAGGTCGTAACCTCGCAGCGGCTTCGCCGTCGGCGCAACGCCGATCTGATCCGTCACCACCTTCTTGAGGACCTGGTAAACGCTGTCGACCAGCAAGGTGACCGGCAAGACGGTATAGATATGGACGGTGTTGCCGCTCGTCGGCGGCGTGATCTCCGTGTTGCCGGCTTTTATGCCTTCGAGACGGACCGCGTAATACTGACTTAAGGCGTCGTCGGGAGGGGCAGAGGCATTGACGAACGGCGTCGAGGTGCTGTTTACGCCGGCAAGTTTCGCGGAGTCGCCGAGGAACAGCGCGCTGTTCTTCCCGGCGCCGTGCGGCGCCAGGCAGTACGAGAACGCGGTGGCGTTCATCTGTCCGACGAGCGACCACGGCGTCCTGGCTAGCCCGACGAACCCGGAAGTTCCCCATATGGTGTCGATGTCGCTCGCCACGACGCACCCGAAGCCGAGGCTCGCCTTGATTGTCCCAACGGCGAGGGTGTCGAAGCTGGTGATCCCCACGGTGTCCCCGGCGTTGGTGCTCGTCTCGTAGACGCACTCGTTATTGCTGGAGCAGTGGCGAGTCGGGATGGACTCGCACAAGTCGGTGCCGCACGGCTCCGCCCGGAAGGTTGACGACGCGGACGAGTCGAACAGGGGCAGCTCCTGCTCGAAGCAGCGGCTGCGGCGGCACGCCTTGCACTGCGTCCAGATGAGCTCCCCGGTGACGTCGATGGTCGCCGACACGCTCTGCGGCGGCGTGCCGATGGTGTAGTTCAGAAAGTAGACGCCATGGGACCAGTGGATGGGCACGGCAGCGCCTCCTGCCGTCGCGTCGGCGAGGTGGCGGCCGCGCAAAGCTCGCTCCAGACCTCGACGGAGATCGTGCGCGCCAAACGCCGCTGCGCGCGTCGAGAGCGAGCACGTCGTCAGAGAGATCAAGCACAGCACGAGCAGGGATGCTGCCACTGCCTTTCCCATGATAATGACTACCGTTAGTTCTGAAATCAGAGGAAGGATTAGCGATAGTGATTAATCTTCTACCTCAAAATCACACGATCGAAGTCGAGAGCAGAGGTAGTGTGGTTTATATAAGACCGAAGCTGCAGCTGATTGGCTGCATGCAATGGCCAGGAAATTCTCAGAAATTACCATATACGAAAGGTTCACTATTCTGCATGTATATATCATTCAAACGTTACTGTTGCTGGTATCTCTACGGATATTTTTTTTAACTTTACACTTTTATCGAACAAAATTTGACACTTTGATATAATCTTTTTCTAAAATGAGACTTCTTTTTCCATGCTCTAGCATTGTATCCATGCTACGCACCGGTGAAAATAAAAAAACAATTATATTATTAGTCAGGAGTTGAATTATTTAGAATTTTAATTTAGTAGTTAGAAAGATTGTAGCAGTATCAAAGAATAATTACATGTTCAAATCAAACTGTCATATCCTCAAAAAATCAAATAAAAACACAAGAAAAATATTTACTTGCAGTCCAAGCCATCAGGCTGTATGATTTGGCATCGACCCTCTAGATGCCATTTATACTGCCCTTGGACAGTCATTCGAAGTTTCTCCAGCGAAACTAATGATCTGGATAGTTTTGGGAATAGGACTGCTGAGCAGGAAGAATACGTGCGTTCTGCTTGGGTCGGATCTCCCCTTTTATAGAGTACGCTGTGAAAATCGGGAACTCACTTAGATAGAAAGAAAGCACCTTCTGATCATGACGCTCACATTAGATGAAAAGAGATCAAACCGAAAAGGAAAAATTGCAATATGAGAAAAGTCATTAGAAGAAAATATATCAGCTTACTAAGGAAAGTTATTTACATAGAAGGTCTTTAATCGGAAAGATATCAATCTACTAACGAAAATCCTTTAAATGGAAGGTTATTATACAAAAAGATATCCATCCATTAAGAAAGTCATTTAAATGTAAAGTTATTATACGGAAAGAGATAAAAATATAAAATCAATTGCGGGTGGGCGGGGCTGGAAATCGCGTGCGCCGTTGCTGAGGAGAGGGACAGATTAGAATAAACGGTTAAGATTTAATACAATCAAACGGAAGGCTAAGATTGAATAGATGAATGTCCATGGTGAATACTCAACTTCGTCAATTATATAGTAGGATAGATATATCGTGACATGGCAGGAGACTTTTGCTACACCGTTGACAATGGAATGGTAGTGACACTAGCTTTCTACCTGGCCAAATCAATCCTCGTTACACCATAGCATTGCTTCGGTGTGGCAGACAACCATGCTATGCCAATGAGGATTCAGGATGGCATCAGCAAAATGTTTATAATGTTTTTTTCTGAAAAAGGCTTAAATTTATTTAAAAAGTCAAGAAAGGATTAGTTTTTTTAATGCAAGTTAAGTGGCTTGTTTTTTAAGCCGTAAGTATATGTTCATTTATACTATTTGACTTTAAAGTAGTTCAAAGCCTTATCTTTTCGTGCACCGGTGTAGAATGCTCACTTGTGCTTAGGAGTGTGCAAAAATAAACAAAAACTAAACCGAACCAAATCAAACTTTAATCCTATTTGGTTTTTTAATCAATTTTATTTAGGGAAATTCAGTTAAAAACATAACAACAAAAACTAAATCAAACTTCTAGCTAGACTTAAAAAACAGAAAGAAAAAACCGAAGAATTTTATAATTTCTAATGTTTATGTATTGATGAGTTGATATATATTAAATTGTGATGCAATTTTAATTTTATCTAAAAACTGAATTAGTTTACAATATCTAATGTTTTTGTGTTGATAATTTTATATATTGAATTGTGATGCAATTTTAATTTTATCTAGTTTAACAAATGATAGTTTCAAAATATCATAGCATATTTGGTTAAAACCTAAACCATAAACCTAAAAACTGAATTATTTCGTTGTTTACCTGCGTCCAGTTTATATTTTCTAAAAATTGAATTCGTTACAAAGCGGGGAAAAAAGAAAAAACGACTCTACTTGTGCTGGCTAATTTCCCGTGCGCTTGCTACGTGTAAGAACGAATCATCCATGTTAGGCCAGTTCAAGATCAGTCGGGCGGGTTTTCCAACGTGCTCTGAAAAGCCTAATACAAAACTAAAAGCCCAAATCCGACCGCCCTGCTGGGAATTTTTTTAATAATACATTTTTAAATAAAATTTTAATTTTGGTACACGGTTTTAAAAAATAACAAACTAGCCTTCTGTCGGACCTTGATGTGCCAATCTAGGGCTGACTGGCCTATATCGGCACTTGATCTGTCAATCTAGGCCGGTCGGCCCTAGATCGGCACACCAAGTGCCGATCTAGGCTGATCCGGCTAGATCGGCGCGGGAGTTGCCAAATATCGGCCGATGAAGCGCCGATCTAGACTGATCGGCCTAGATCGTTACACCAAGTGTCGATCTAGCCCGATTGGCCTAGATCAACACTTCATCGGTTGAAATTAAGCTGTATAAAAGGGGGCCGAAGCCCCCTCCCACCCGCGCCTCACTTCGTCCCCTTCGGCTTGGAGCTCCCAGGTATGCCTCTTCTCTCCTCTTTTGTCTTCTTTAGGTAGTAGTAGTTAGGTAGTTAGTTTAGGGTAGTTTAGTAGTAATTTAGGAGTAGTTTAGTAGTCTTTTAGGGTAATTTAAGAGTAGATTAGTAGTATTTTAGTTGTAATTTAAGACTAGTTTAGTATTATTTTAGGGGTAGTTTAATAGTACTTTAAGAGTATTGTGATGAAGCTTTTAAAGTAATTTAAACATAGTCGAGAGATAATTTAGCGATAATTAAGGGGTACTTTACAGATAATTTATAGGTACTTCGAACATAATTTATAGATAATTGAGTACTTTAGAGATAATTTAGGTGTACTGTAAGCATACTTTAGCGATAATTAAGGGGTACTTTATAGATAATTTATAGGTATTTTAAACATAATTTATAGATAATTAAGGGGTAATTTAGAGATAATTTATGTGTACTGTAAGCACACTTTAGCGATAATTAAGGGTTATTTTAGAGATAATTTAGCAGCACACTTTAGCGATAATTAAGGGTTATTTTAGAGATAATTTAGAGGTACTTTAAACAAAATTTAGAGATAATTTAGGGGTACTTTAGTGATAATTTAGAGGCACTTTAAACATAGTTTAGAGATAATTTAGATGTACTTAACATACCTTATTCTGTGTAGCTTTCTTGCGCGTGCTAGCTTGCTGACGTAAGAGCCGACGATGACTGCATCCACTGCTGTTCCAGGTATCTAGACATATCGTACTCTGTTAGATGTTTTCCGTCGTTTAATGTAGCGATACTTTAAAAGTAATTAGATGTAGTACTGTTTAGTTAATTCGCATATTGCTAAATAAGTGGATTTGATATGTCGCGCTAGACACATAGTTATGTTTTTTATATTGTTTGCTGCTTAATGTTTATAGGCATGTCAGATAGAACATCATTTAGGATTTACTATGGAGATGGCCAAGTACTTGTTGGTCATGATGGTGCTGACCTTAGTAGTTTTCAATGTACCAAAAATAGTTTAAGTCGGGTGGTTGAGCGTAGCATAGAGAGTATTAAGCGGTGGCTTGATCATATATTTCGATTGGATAGAGAGCAGTGGGAGTTGTATGTGTATGCCCGATGCAGCCGTGCGACCGAACAGTATTTTTGGGAGATGGTTCCTGTTACCTCGACCGCCATTTAGAGAGGATATATCAGAAAGGCGCTAGAGCAAGGTTAGGAACCGATTTTACTTATCTATTTTACTCCTCGTGCCTTTCGTACTCTAGACCTAGCACTGGACCAATTTGCTGAGTCTGGAGTACAATTCGAGGTCGGCCAGAGTAGCCAAGTCTAGGAGATGATCCCCGAGACGGATATAGTGCCATATTCCAATGATGCTCTTCCGTCTACGATAGCTAGGGTTGCTGAAGGGCAAGCTGATGAAGGGGAGGAAATAGAGGCCATACCTAACTTGCTAGAGAGAGAGGACCAAGACTTTGAGGAAGCACTCGAGCAAGATTCCAACGACAACTCAGACGAAGAAGAGGAAGCAGGAGATGCCAACAATAACAATGAAGAGGAAGACAATGTGATTCCCAACAAGTGGTAACCACAAGATTATGATGCTCTTGCTATTAATGAGGGCCGTGACACTCGTTGAGAGTATGGATAGAACGAGGTCCAGAAGGATGCGGTGTATCCTACCAAAGATGCAGTTCAAGATCCCATGAAAGCTTGGGCATTATCGCTCCAGCGATCATTTCGAGTGAAGAAGTCGAACCGTACAATGTATGACGTTGTGTGCGAGAGGGATGATTGCCCATGAAGAGTTCGCGCACATCAACCGAAGTGGGAAATTCATTGGGTATGCTCAATTGTGGTGCAACATACATGCGTGGTCGATACAGCTGTAACCAGACACAAGAATCTAAGTGCCAAGTACATTGTGGGGGTAATGTATTCTAAGATTGCTGAGAATCTCAGTTATGAGCCTCGGTCCTTATTACTTGCCATAGAGAGAAGGTTTCAGTACACAATCAACTATTATAAGGCATGGAGGGCTAAATAGAAGGCGCTCGAAATGAGTTTCAGTACATTCGAGGACTCATATCATAACCTGCCTTTCTGTCTGGATACGGTGAAGAGACGCAACCCTGGCACATACTTCTCTTTCGAAGAGAAAGATGCGATATTCCCGAAGGGTGCGCCGATTCTACATCGAGTTTTCTTTGCACTCGGTGCTTGCATCCAGGCTTTCCAGTACTGTCGTCCCATTCTTTGTGTGGATGGTACATTTCTAACTGGGAAGTATAGAGGTCAGATATTAACCGCTATTGGTGTTGATGGCAACAACTAGGTTATGCCAATTGCCTTTGGCTTCATGAAAAGTAAGAACTACAAAAGTTGGTTGTGGTTCTTACGGCACTTGAACGTTGGGGTTCTTCAGGGCAGGCCAAATGTTTGTTTGTTGCATGACCGACATGCTGGACCTATGAAGAAAGTCCAACATATAAAGCATGATCCAGAGGAGGCATATCCTTGGAAGGACATTCAATCTCGATGGTGTATACGCCATCTAGGTGCGAATTTCTACCGTCACTTCAGAAAGAATAAAGAATTGACTAATCTGTTCAAGAGACTATGTAGCCAAGAGAGGAAGTTCAAGGCCTTGTGGACGAAACTTGATGAGCTGACATCAAAATACAAGCATGAGAAGGCCGCAAGGCAGCAATCTGGAAGTGATCCGGAGCTAGAGCCAGAGCCACTTTGTTCTCTGCCCACTGATGACCAACAGACGATCCGCAAACGGTAGAGGATGAAAGTTCAATGCTTTTTAGATTGGATTAAATTCGAGAGTAGGGAGCATTGGTCTCTACTCTATGACACTCACGGCGCAAGGTATGGCATCATGACCATCAATCTTGCAGAGGTGTATAATTGGGTAATGCAGGGTATGCGATGCTTATCTTTGGTTGGTATTGTGGACGGCATAATCTATGGAACCACTCGATACTTCGTGGACCGGCATACTACTGCTTTTGTGGTGCACAGGGACAAGAGCAATTTGTATTATAGAAAGATTACGGAGTACTTTATAGAAAAAAGTAAGAAAGCAACCCAGCATTGTGCCATCAAGAAAAGTTCTCGGGAACTCTATTTCGAGGTAACGTGTCGAGACAAAGGTCGACGAGGAATAAATCAGGATGTTATTGTTCATGAGTACACCGTTACCGACACTTGTCGGTGTAGCTACAACAAACCATCTCTGTACCACAAGCCATGTAGTCATGTCATGACGGCGTGCGCCACATTTGATATGTATGTCAGGGTGTACTTGTCTGAATACTTCACAAAAGAGAAGGTCCTTGAGACTTAGAGCGGTGAACTCTGAGGGTATGGGGTTGTCAGCTCATTCACATCTCCGCCAGATGGTACACGTTGTTGAGTGCCAGATTTCTAATGTGTCAACTCAAAGGTGGGAAGAAGAAAGACACGACGCATTCGAAATGATATGGATGAATCTGAAACAGGTAGGAAAAAGAAAAAGTGCCCAATGTACAGAAGCCGGCACAAGCAGTCGAGGTCCCCCATGATATATAGATCACCGCACATCACACAATGTACATAGTCCCTAAGATGTACGTATGATAGTTACTTCACTTGTTAATTGTCATATGTTGTATCTTTGGCGCTAACAATATTTGTCTGTTTTACAACATGCAGATGGTGGATAATGATGATTGCCCCTACAAGCTTCTCTCTGCTACGGTCGAAGGCCACCACCGGGCATGAGCACTCACGTCCATCGATCTGGACCAGCCTGATCTCGTGCCGCTCAGAGTCCGGACACCGCAGTATCTCTGGAGCATCCATCCCCGATGGGTTGGCAGGTTAGTTAAGCAAGCATAATGGTCATTCATATTTTATTTTTATCTCGTTACGTGACTAACATCTTCTTCCATGTAGGTTGCGCTGTGCTGGCTTACTTCCTCTAGCTAGATTGGTCGATGGAGCCACCAGGTTTCCATTCGATAGAGCTATTCTCACAGCGTGGGTCGACAGATGGCGATCGGAGACACACACATTCCACCTGCCTTTGGGGGTTTTGACGATCACGCTTGAGGATATATCTTACCTGCTAGGACTTCTAATAGCAGGAGCAGTAGTTGTTCCAAATGATGTTCATCTAGACTGGCGCGTTGACATGCTCGCACGCTTCGTGGGAGCCCATCCCATCCAGCCTGGTGGCACGGCAGTGGAGGAGTTCACGGACACACACGGGCTGACGCAGAGTTGGTTGCGTTAGTACTAGGTATGTCATTTTAACATAGTAATGAAATTAAACATTAACTTATCCATAGTGGCTGTATACTAATGTTTGATATTTCATAGGCGAAGCACCTAGCTCCTGATGCTGACGATTACACCGTTAGTCGGCACCTGGAGGTTACCTCCTTTGACTTTTTGGTTGGATGATGTTCACTAGCACGCACCACGACAGCGTCGACAGGCACTTGGTGCAGTTCGCCTGAGCCATCGCCAATTCACCCGATGATGGCGTTCCACAGTACTCATAGGGATATGCCGTCCTTTGCGCCACATACCGCGCTCTTTGCGACGGATGTCGACACCGGACGGCTGGCGTGTCCATTACTGGGTGTCCTTTATTGATATAGATCTGGTCATACGAGAGGGTGCAGATTGGTCGGCCCCAGGTTGACATGATAACATACCTAGGGAGCCGCCAAACGAGGACATCGACCGACCGAGTATGGGCACACTTTGGTGTCGATGACGGGTGAGTATTTGTTGTACTTAATCATTCTCCAAAATTAATTTTATACTGATATTTCTTCTTTTGCAGCCATCTTGGGCCTATTCTCAGACCCACCTCTCCTACCCAGACTACACGGCGTAGCTCGACAACATTCGAGCGCATGACTTTCGTTGGAGACCTTACATGCTAGGTGAGGTCATCCGGCACGCGCCTCACAGGCTCTCCGCCTTGTGCTTGCGGGACGTGGCATACTGAAAGACACGTAGATGCCTCGTATTCGATGTCATGATCGAGGGATATGCTCTCTACCACATCTATCAATAATTTGGATGAGCGTAGTATTTCTCGTGTCCTATACAGGCCCAGGTGCCTGTCCAGATGCACCAATGAGCTCATGCACACGTACATACGAATATGTGCATCACGTTTTGCTGTTACCTACCATTGTAAACCTTAATTTAAATTGTTTGTTACAGGAACACGCGGAAGGGAGTACCTGGCGGTATTCCATAGGATGTTAGGATGCAGCCATGGGTCGCCTAGTAGGAGAGTGCACTGGAGGACCTAGATGAGGAGGAGGACGACTACGACCCTACGATATACTATGACGGTGGGTCGCTTTGAATCGGAAGAATAGGGGATCCATCGGAGAAGTGATGTCCAGAGAGGTGAAGGCAAAGATGTCAAGCAAAGAAGGGCTCATCGGGCCATGACCAAACAAGAAAGCATTGAGGGCATCAGACCAAAAGTAATAAGCGACGGCTAGCATTCGTTCATTTTTGTAAGGTTCGGTGAGAGAAAGGCCGATGCAGTGCCCGATGTTAATTTCGTCCCAGAAGGTACGATTGGCGGCCGATACCCTAAGGTACCAGTCCCTCCAGCCGAGCAAGGGAGAAGGAAAAGCTCTGAAACTTAGGTTCCAATCAGAGAGAAGCATCCTGGAATTTTTGAATGAAATCCGTTGGGTTTCAGCGTTGATAATATCGGAGGGGTCTAGGTTACCCATCGGACCAAGGAAAAAGCAAGAAGATGGATCTACGAGAAGGATTAGGATTTGGTTCTTGAGGTTCTACAGAAAAGAAAAGGAAAAAAGGGCGAATCAGAGAACTGAAAAATGCAAACAGAAACTAAAATCTAAAAGAACGGTGAAAAGGAAAAGAAAGGAACCAAATAGTGCAATGTACCTCTGGAATCATGGAGGTGGTCGCCATCGGAGCTACAGCGGGGGTTGTTGATGCAGATGAATGCAAACTAGATCGTCGGAGGCAAAGGACACCGGCGG
>KE371962.1:685742-699187 GCA_000418225.1 Zizania latifolia
AGCACGACGAGCCCTCTCACGCTTTCTCTCTCTTTCAGCCTCACGCTCCTCTTTTGCCTTGCGCTCCACCTCCTCTCTCCTCTTCTCTTCTTCCTCACGCTCACAGGCCCACTGGTATCGCATCTCAAAAAGCTCCCTGTTAAACTCCTTGTGTCTCATAAGCTCTGCCTAGTCATCAGGGTACACCTCCTTATCAATCCATTTGATAAAGTCATAAAGCGGAGGTGGCAACGGTGGAGGAGTTACCTATACGCAGAAACGTTAATAAAGATATTATAAGTGATTTATTTGAGAACAAGATATAACTGAAGAAATAGGATAATTATTTATACCGGTTTATTAGCACGTGGTCCACGCTTTGGTCTTGGCTTTGGCTTTTCAGGAGTGTAAGAGTAGTTGCCACACTTCTAATACCTCATCTCGTATGTGAGGTCATCCATACTTCTCATGAACTTACATTTATCTCTACAAAACACAGGGGGTTCAACACCTTCTAGCGGACGGTGACGAAGATCGTAACCGTACTTAGATTTATCCTTTTTCACCATCTACGATAAGAAAATATGCAATTGATATATCGACATAAATTTAAAATGTTACATTTACACCCACATGTTCTACATGACCTTATGGTACACAGAACAACTAACAAAAAACACATATTTATTTAATATTCACATAATTATCGCTTAAGTGTGTTTAAAAAGCCCTACATTATTGCTAAAGTGTGATTACAGTACCCATAAGTTACTTCTAAACTATTCCAAAATTGGTAAAGTATGTCTAAATTACCTCCAAATTATGTTTAATTAACCTCTAAATTATGTTAAATCTACTGCTAATCTACTCCTAAATTACCCCTAATCTACTCTTAAATTACCCCTAATCTACTCCTAAAGTACCCCTAATCTACTACTAAACTATATCCTAAAGAAAAAGAGAGAGGGAAAAAAGACATACCTGAAAGGAGAAGTGACTGCCTACGGGCTAGGAGGAGTTGCAAGGGATGGCTGGGAGGGAGGCTTTGGCCCCCTTTTTATAGAGCTGATGTTGACACATGAAATGCCGATCTAGGGCCACCCGCCCTAGATCGGCACTTCATGTGTCGACAGGACCGTGCCGCCGGCCGATATAGGCCGATTGGCCTAGATCAGCCGATGAACTGCCGATCTAGGGCCGATCGGCCTAGATTGGCCGTTCAAGCACCGACAGAGACCCAGTTTTGCAATTTTTTAGTTTTGTGTACTAGAATTGATTTTTTTTAAATGTATTATTTAAAAAAAATTCCCCTACTGGCCCAAACCCAAAAACAAGGTATTTTCCACTTTTCATAATATCCGTTTAGCCGTCTATATATGTATGCCATAATTGGTTCATACCCAAACTCTAACCCTACCTTGTTCTTAAGTCTCAAGTCCCACTATATTGTTACAACTTTATTTCCGCGAGGTAATTTAGTATGACCATGAACAACGGATATACTCCAGGGTAATTTAGTATGACCATGAACAACGGATATACTCAAAATCCGTAAGTATGTATATAGAAAAACACTAATGAACCCATGAGATCCAACGGTCATCCGTAATCTTAGACATAGACCCAACAGTCGTCCGTAATCCTTAGATGTTGAATAATTAGGCAATTGCAAGATTAAATTCCGAATTAAATAAATCATGACATCCGCGAGAACTAGCATAGACATATCTAACATACTAGTTAACAAGAACAATCTAATCATGGTTTTGCAAAACATGATTAAAAACCGAGAGGGATGGCAACACACGTACTGGATGCTTGCAGACGAAGGTGCCTGCAACCGGTATAGGTTGGTTCCTATTGGTGTCAGATCACAGACAATGGTGAGCGACAGTAGGCATAGATGGAAGGCGCTCAATCGATGTAGGCTGGTTCTTATTGGTGTCGGATCGCAGACGACGGCGATCGACGGTAGACGTAGACGGTGTGGAGCGCTTCCCAAAAACCTTACTCGCGTGGAGCGTTTCCCAAAAACCTTATTCACCCTCTCCCGGTGCAAGATCACAAGGGCGAGAGGTTCCAGAGACCTGCTCTCCCGTTCGCCGATGCACGCCGGCGGGCGGGGTGGAAAAGGCTACGACGGCAGCATAGCAGAGAGGAGAGGCAAAAACCTTTGCACGGTTTGAGTTCCGATCTAATCTTATGTGGTAGGGGCCGGTTACATGGGTATTATATGAGGACTGCACGATCTCGCGTCACGATCACGATCTAAACCGTGTCGGTTTCCATATCGTGAGTATGAGCCAAGTTATCAAAAATCAGAACGACAAAAGGAGGCCGCATCCCCGTTAGGCGAGGAGCCAGAGTTCGGCAGACCATTCAGGTAGGTGCCGCGTGCCCACGAAGCTCGAGCCTGGCTAGGCCAGGCGAGGAGAGGCGAGGTGAGCGAGCGTGCACGTGTGGAATTCCCTTTCTCTCCCCATACACATAGCTTAGTGGGATGGAAACAAACCTACTATATAAGTTAGTCATCCTCCACCTACACTAGTAATATAGAACTAAAGGTTTCTACCATCCTCTTGCATGGTATAGCCCTTTGAGATTTATTAGGAATTTCTGAAATATTTACATGGGTCAAGCCCAAAATTCCAGTAATCCCCCACCAGATCTCAAATACCTATTTAGAGATTTGCCTGTTTCTCATTGCTGTTTGATATACTAGCATTTCAGCGGGGACTATTAAGTTGAACTCTCGCTTAGAACTTTAAGCTACACTCATTCACAACTTGAATAAAGGACTATGCCTTGAATTGTAAATTTTGTACGAACGAGTTTCACTCAAAGTTATAATTAGTACCTGGCTGCTAGTAGCCTACCCCGCGGATGGAGCATATGCGTCGTACTCCCTAGTCTCAAAATGAGCTTATTAGAGATCACCCAAGTCTCGTAGACTGCGGCGTTTAACAGTCAGGCTCATATAGGTGTATTCTTTCAAAAATGCTCTATAGGATAGCATCTTTGCTAATTAAAGCCAATAGGATACATTAAGGCATAAAGCCAACCTGCCTTATAGTATGTGAGAGTATTGCATCTTCACTTAGAAAGGGTTAGAAACTACTCTCCTCAGTTAACTAATAACTTGTTTTTTCCAGATCCTAATTCATGGGATCTTCAATCACATAGGTTAGATTACCACTATGGCAACTTATACGGGTCTCATACCCATCTCTCTCGATGCATTTTCTATCACATTTCATGATAGCCCTTTTATAAAGGGATCTATCAGGTTTTTGTCTGTTTAAATATAAGTCACACTTATTACTCTAGAGTTTCTCAACTTCCTGACAGACTTTAATCGTCTTTTAACGTATCTTGATGACTTTGCATTATCCTTAGCACTATTCACTTTAACTATCACAATTTAATTGTCACAGTTCATAAAGATAGCTGGAACAAGTTTTTTAACCACAGGCAAGTCCATTAATAGTTCATGCAGCCACTCTGCCTCCGCAGTTGCTGTATCTAAAGCAGTAAATTTTGCTTCCATGGTTGACCTCATCAAAATGGTCTGTTTGCAAGACCTCCATGATATTACACCACCTCCAAGGATAAACACATACCCAATCATGGCATAAAGCTCATCAGCATCAGATATCCAGTTCGAATAACTATATCCCTCAAACACAGCAGGGTGCCCAGAATAGTGAATTCTATAACTCATTGTACCTACTAAGTAGCGTATAACCCTTACAAGTGCATGCCAGTGATCACTACCTAGGTTCAACATGAACCTGCTCAATTTGCTCATAACAAACGATATGTCAGGTCTCATTGCGCTAGCTAGGTACATGAGTGAACCGATTATCTGAGAGTATCTCAGTTGATCTTTAGTAATTTTCTTGTTCCTTCGAAGTATCACACTGGGATCAAAAGGTGTTGGTGAAGGCTTGTTGTCTTTATAGCCGAAATGGCTCAGGACCTTCTCCACATAATGAGATTGCAAAAGTATAATCTCATTCTCACCCATAATCAATTTGATATTAAGAATTACATCAGCTTCTCCTATATCTTTCATATCAAACCTCTTTGATAGAAAAAACTTGACATCATTGATCACATCAATATTTATGTCAAAGATCAGTATGTCATCGACATACAAACATTATTAACTCCTTCGCCCCCACCATGTTGATAGTATACACATCTATCAGCCTCATTTATGACAAAGCCCGTAGAAGTTAGAGTTATGTCGAACTTATCATGCCACTGCTTAGGTGCTTGTTTCAGGCTATACAAAGACTTTAATAATTTACACACCTTGCTCTCTTGATCTTTCACTATAAACCCATCAGGCTGATCCATGTAGATCTCCTCATCCAACTCTCTATTTAGGAAAGTTGTTTTTACGTTCATTTGATGAACGATAAGACCATATGAGGCAGCCAGGAAAAGTAATGCTCTGATTGTGATCAGTCTAGCAACAGGTGAATAAGTATCGAAAAAACTTCGTCTTCTTTTTGTGTGTAACCTTTGGCTACAAGCCGATCTTTTACTTCTTAATAGTATCATCAGGTCTAAGCTTCTTTTTGAACACCCACTAACAATCCACGGGTTTACAACCATAGGGTCATTCAGTTAGTTCCTATGTACCATTGGATAGAATTGAGTCCATCTCATTATAGACAGCTTCTTTCCAATCATCTGCATCCGAAGATACATATGCCTCAGCAATAGTCGTGAGAGTGTCATCCACAAGGTACACAGTGAAATCATTACCAAAGGATTTTACAACCATTTATCTCTTACTCCTTCTAGGAGCTTCACTGTCATCCTTCTCAAGGATTTCCTCAAACTTAGTATGTTGTTTAGAATACTCGAAATTAATACGTGTATCAGGTTCAGGAATTATCTTAGCAGAAAATCTAGCAGTGTTATGTATATCTTTCATAGGAAATATATTCTCAAAAAATGTTGCATCATGAGATTCTAAAATAATATCAACATGCATATCAGGCACCTCAGATTTTACTACTAAAAATCTATACACAATGCTCCTCTGAGCATAGCCTAGAAATATATAATCCAATATCTTAGGTCCCAACTTGCGTTTCTTCACGATTAGGACATTATTCGCCAAACACCCTCAAGTGCGCAAGTAAGAAAGTGATGGTTTTCTCCTAATCCATATCTCATATGGAGTTTATTCTTTATTCTTGTTAGGAACTCTATTCAAGACATGCCATGCAGTCAACAGAGCCATCCCCACCATGCCTTTGATAAACCGATAATATCTAACATCGCGTTAACCAAGTCAGTTAGCGTGTGGTTATTCCTCTCGGCAACTCCGTTTGATTTAGGCGAATAGGAAGGCGTCCTCTCATGAATAATATCGTGTTCATTACAGAATTCATCAAATATTTTGTGAAAATATTCACCACCACGATCTGACCTTAGACGTTTGATCTTTCTCTCTAGTTGATTTTTAACTTTGGCTTTATAGATTTTAAAGTAGTCTAATGCCTCATATTTAGTTCGCAACAAATATACATAACAAAATTTAGACGCATCATCAATCAATGTCATGAAGTATCTTTTTTCACCCTTTGTCAACACTCCATTTATCTCGCAAAGATCAGAATGTATGAGTTCTAGAGGTGCCAAGTTTCTCTCCTCGATCGTATTGTGAGGCTTCCGAGGTTGCTTCGATTACACACAACTATAACACTTAGAACCTTTGGTAATAATAAAATTTGGAATTAAACTCATACTAGATAATCGAGACATCAAGCCAAAATTAACGTGACATAAACGTGAATGCCAAATACTCACATCATCATTAATATTGCCACAAATATGGTTCACTGATTTATTGCTAAAATCTAAAAGGGAAAAGCAGAACAGGCCTCCGCAATCATAACATTTACCAATAAATTGTCCATGTTTCGACAAGACTAATTTATTGGACTCTAGGACTACCTTAAATCCATTTTTGCACAAAACGAAACCGCTAACAAGATTCTTGTTGATAGTAGAGACATGCTGCACGATCTTTTCTGAAGTAAACTTTAAATCTACCATGCCAACACCATGAACAAAAGCATGTGACCCATTCCCTATTAGGACGGAAGAATCATGGATGACCTGATAAGAAGAAAACATAGATATGTCAGTACACACATGAATATTGGCACCCGTATCAAACCACTAGCTGATAGTTTAAAATACTGAAAGAACAGTAGGTAGATTACCGTACCCATCCTCAGTATTGCTCATGGTTACCATGTTGACATTCTTTGCCCTTTGCTCTTTACGGTCTGCACGATCTGGACAATCCTTAAAGAAATGTCCCACTTCACTACAAGTGAAGCAATTCAAGTCGGCTTTACTTTTCTTCTTCTTCTTAAAGGTAGTGGTCTTCATAACCTTGGAAGGCTTATTTTTCCCTTTGCTCTTGTTGTGTGGGGACATCTGCACTATGTTGGCGCTAGTCTGGCTCTCACCTTCTTTCTCAGAAGCGTCCTTTGCCCGAGCTTTCTCTTCAACATCAAGAGACGCTATCAGGTTTTCAACTGATATCTCTTATCTCTGATGTTTTAGAGTAGTGACAAAGTTCCTCCATGAAGAAGGCAACTTTGCGATTATGCAACCAGCTACAAACTTATTAGGTAGAGGACACTTAACGAGGTCAAGTTCCTTGACAATGCACACAACCTCATGAGCTTGTTTCACCACAGAACGGTTATTCACCATCCTATAGTCATGGAAGCTCTCCATGAGGTATAGTTCACTACCTGCATCTGGTGCACCATATTTTACAATCAGAGCATCCCACAACTCTTTTATATCAGTCACAGTGATGTAGACATCACACAGATGGCCAGAAAAGAACACCTAGAATGCATCCCACAAAGAGATTGTTGGCTTCTACGAATTTCTTCTTCTCATCAGAAGAAAGTTCTCCTTTAGGTTGGCTAAGTCTCACTTCCTATACATTCAGAGCAGTAAGCCAGAGATGTACTTTTGCTTGCCATCTCTTAAAGTGCACACCAGAAAATTTTTCTGGCCTTAGTGCATCCGCAAAATCAGCCATTGAATAAATTGCAGATTGCCTAAAATAAGATTTTTGGATTGTTGAATAATTAGACAATTACAAAATTAAATTCCGAACTAAATAAATCATGGTACCCGCAAAAACTAGCATTAACATATCTAACATACTAGTTAACAGGAACAATCTAATCATGATTTCGCAAAACATAATTAAAAACCGAGAGGGATCGCAGCACACGTACTGAACGCTCACAGACGAAGATGCCACAACCGGTGTAGACTAGTTCCTGTTGGTGTCGGATCGTAGATGACGGTGACCGATGGTAGACGTAGACGAAAGGCGTGCCGTATTGAAGGACGTGAGCAGTCACGTGGAGCGCTTCTGAAAAACCTTACTCACGTGGAGCGCTTTTCAAAAACCTTATTCGCCCTCTCCCGGTGTAGGATCACAAGGGCGAGAGGTTCTGGAGACCTGCTCTCCCGTTCACCGGTGCACGTCGGTGGGCGGGATAGAGAAAGCTACGATGGCAGCATAGCAGAGAGGAGAGACAAAAACCCTTGCACGGTTTGAGTTCCGATCTAATCTTATGGGTAGGGGCCGGTTACACAGGTATTTATATGAGGATTGCACGATCTCACGTCGTGATCGTGATCTAAACTCGGCAAAAGGAGGCCGCGTCCCCGCAAGACGAGGAGCCAGATTTCGGCAGACCATTCACGTAGGTGCCGCGTGCCCGCCGAGTTCGAGCCTGAGCCCGAGCCTGACTAGGCGAGGCAAGCGAGCGCGCGTGTGGAGTTCTCTTTCTCTCCCCCATACACATAGCTTAGTAGGATGAAGACAACCCCACTATATAAGTTGATCATCTTCTACCTACACTAACAATATAGGACTAAAGGTTTCCACCATCTTCTTACATGGCATGGGCCTTTAAGATTTATTAGGAATTTTTAAAATATTTATATGGGCCAAACCTAAAATTCCAGCATTAGACACGGAAGAAGTATTAAAATCAAACTCCAAACAGCACAAAATATTATTTGCATTAACATAATAATTGCATCAAATCAACCCTAGGATCAAAAGCACACGATATATGCATGAAGGATACTGCACATTTGACAACAAAGCAAAGCTTATCGCAGCTAGGGTTAACTTTATCGTCGGCTAACCTAGCATGACTAGACAGCATTAACCGACTTAGTTATCATGGTAACTAGACCAGTCATCGTGGTCTATCTTGCTGCGTTATTCTTACATTACACACGCACACACTAATACTCGTACATATATTTTGTCAACAATTATAATCTATGAAATGGCGCCGCAATCAGCAGATTCGAAGGAAAGCGTCTCCTTTTCGAGGTCGAAGAGGAAGTGGATGTTCTCTTGCTGCAAGCTTCCCAGGATGTTCAGCCCGTCCGCCGTTGTGGAGTTCAGCCGCGCCGAGCTCCAGATCGCCAAGCACACCGTGCCGTCCCCGACGTCGAGCAGGTAGTTCGATGGCGGCACCGTCAACGCCGCGGAGCCCTGGAACGTGAAGACGAGGTCCGGCGCGCCGCTGACCCCCGCTTTTGGGAAGCAAAGGTCGAAAGAATGCGGTGGCGTCGCTGTCGGCGGAGCGCCGATCTTAGACATCACCACCTTCTTGAGGGCCTGGTAAGTGCCGTCGACCAGGAAGCTGATCGGCGAGAAGGTATTGAGCAGGACGGTGCTCCCGCTCGGCGGCGTCGCGATCGGCGCGTCACCGGCTTTTATCCCTTCCAAATGGACCTTGTAATAGCGGTCCAAGCCATCGTCGGGAGAGGCAAAGGTATTGACGAACGGCGTCGAGGTGCTCTTGCCGCCGGCAAGCTTAGCGGAGTCGCCGAGGAACAAGGCGCTGCTCTTCCCGGTGTCGTGCGGCGCCAGGCAGTACGAGAAGGCGGTGACGTTCGTCTGGGCGACGAGCGACCACGGCGTCCTCCCTAGCCCGACGAATCCGGAAGGTCCGCCCATGGTGTTGATGTCGCTCGCCACGACGCACCCGAAGGCGAGTCTCGCCGCGGCCGTCCCGACGGCGAGGGTGTCGGTGGCGACGATGCCCCCAGTGTCCCCGGCATTGGTAGACGCCTCGTAGATGCACACGTTGCTGGAGCAGTTGCGCGTCGGGACGGACTCACAGAGCGCTGTGCCGCACGGCTCTGCGCGGAAGGTGGACGACGCGGCCGGGTCGAACAGAGGAAGCTCCTGCTTAAAGCAGCGGCTGCCGCGGCACGGCGCGCACTGCGTCCAGACGAGCTCCCCGGCGAGGTCGATGATCCCCGACGCCAGCTGCGGCGGCGTGCCGATGGTATAGTTCGCCACGTAGGTGAAGTTGGACCAGTGGATGGGCACGATCACGCCTCCTTCCGTCGCGTCGGCGAGGAGGCGGCCGCGCATGGCTCGCTCCAGATCTTGCCGGAGATCGTGAGCACCAAACGCCGCCGCGCGCGTCGAGAGCGAGCACGTCGTCAGAGAGATCAAGCACAGCACGATCAGTGCTGCAACCGGCCTTCCCATGCTTAATTACGATCGACTACTGCTAGTTATCAATCAGTGATCTAGTGAGAGACGCGCTCTTTCAAGAGCAATATTATCCTCTGCCTCGATCGAGATCACAGGATGGACTGAACTCGAGAGGTGGGGTTTATACGTTTATATAGGAACCAAAGATGTAGCTGATTGGCTGCGTGATTTTTTTCAATAAAAAAATTCCGTGGGAGCATTTAAAGTCCTTACAGTAAGATCCCTAATGAATTATGGCCACATAAAAACTGAAATAATCATATCACAGTAGTAAAAAAGACAGACTCGCGGCCTGACGCTCGCAAAGCTCATTGCGGCTCGGTGATGTAGCTGCCGGCTGATGAGGCAGTGCCGGAGGAATTGAGATCCTCTGCAGTCGGTAAGTCACTTCTTTGGTGCCGTTGGATCAAGATCTGACGGACGACGGAGGAAGGCTTTATTTGTGATGGAACCCACTCTCGCAGCAGCGGAGGAGGAGGCTCCGCACCGTCGAATCTGCGGCGGACGGCCTAGATCGATGAAGTCAAAGTGCAGTCGCGAGGGCGAAATCAGAGGAACTGAATCCGTGCCGGAGAGGTTAGCGTTGAATCTATAGATAGCCGTATGAGGTGCCCGGCACTGCTTGGACCGGGCTTGAGGTCAGCAAGGTCCAATAGGGTTGGGTACGGTTGTGCCTTCTGACCATGCCGTGCAAGTTCATAGATCTAGGCCTTACTTAGACATAGTATGATTGGATCTAACATCATGCTATGTTGATCCGAAAGTACGACAACCCAATGGACTCATGCTAGCCCATGACCCAATATTTATTAGATAGCTACACTTGCTCGTGCCTTGACTCGGTCCATGACTCCGTGTGCAATGTACACATGGGATTTATGCGGGCCCACCCCGAGGCGCCAGTGCGCAAGCCCCGCGCATGAACAGTGCGCGCCGCTGCAGCCAATCAGAGGGGCGGGGGCACAGGGTCCATAGGGTTCCTGCGTAGGGTGGATCCTAGACGCCACGCGAGCTATCAAATCTGGCTCTGAGTCACTACGTACTGCGGGCCAACTTACGGACGGGCGCCACAAGTGGGAAAACGAGTGGGAAATGAGCGGACGCATGGGAAAAGAGACGGCGCAGTGGAAAAATGGGTTATTTGATCCTGTTGTGCCATTATTTCCTACATGCATGACAAATCTTATGTGTGGTCCATGAGAAAATGAGACAAAGAGGGGGCGCCTAGCCCAAAATAGTAATGACTGCTGCTATCAGGCTATGCCAGGCTGGCCTGCTGTGTTGACCCCTCGACCTAGGCACGACTCAATGCTTCATGTCGGACCAGCACGACTCGATAGCAGACAGGCTATATCGAGCCTAGGCCCTACCAAAATAACCGCACCTCGTATCGGCCCAAATAGCCTGCCCATATGGCCATCTAGCATCCCTTAGCTTGGCAGCATGGGGCTAGTGGTGGGCGTCCGCCGAAGCCGAAACCGAACATGCCAATGAGGCAGGACCGATCGACGATGAGCATGTCTTCGGCGAGAATTAGGTCTGACGGTCGAGGCTTAGCCCGATCCTCTCGACGGTGGTGTTGTCCTGCCCGCTGTTATTGTCACCGTCCTCATGTTGGCTCTAGCATTGGCATGGGCATCTGTAATAGCACTATCATCGACATCAGCAGTAACACCATAGGCAGGTTCGGTGACAATGCCAATAGATACGAGAGCGTCACAAGCATCAAATTACCTTAGTTTTTACATGACGTTAATTTATTGGGATCTTTACACGAGGACTTTAGCACCTCCACAGAATTTTTTCCATTTTTCTTTCGCAAGGAGTTTGCTGCAATGATCAGGACCTGGCATTGCATTGTAACGTCAACACCTCGCAATTTTTTGCTTGTGAGATAGAGACGTACGTGAAATGAACGGATCCACTTGAGCCTTGTTGGAGTAATCGATCATCTGTCTCCTTTTGATCAAGTTAATTAAATGGAGTATACCTCACTTTGGAATTTGTGTCCGGCAACGTTGGCGATCTTGTCTTGTCTATATAGCTGAAACTGTTGATATCGGGCTTCAGTACGACCAGTTCGCAGAGCCCATAGCTGGGTCCTGTAGATACGAAGTTCTCACAAGCCATGGATATTGATACTGCACCGTGTCGCCGTACGTCATTCAGACGAAAGCTTCAACTCTGCACGCATATATCATTCAGAGTTTTTTAAAGATCCAACAAAATGCTGATATTATTACAAGGGAGATAAGGACAGAAAATACCCTGGTGCAAAAATGTCTATTAAATAGACAAGAAAGTAATCTCGTTATTCTTTTTTACATCACAGACTCCGTATTCGTAAGTCGTAACTAGGAGTTTCAGACATCGCTAGCAGAGGTGTTGATTAGCGTGTGCAAGGTACATGGTTCCTAAAAATTGGAGCCTATATTTTAATGAACTTAAGCATGTACTTAATCATGTAACAAAAGAAGAGTCCATCAAAGAATAATTACCAATATATTAAAAATAAATTAGTGATTATGATAAGTTTGGTGATTCGTCCGATGTTGTTCGTTTCCCGGTCATTTTATCATAAATATGTATTGAAGTTATGTAATTAAATAAAAATATGATTTAATTATATAAATTTTCTGATTGTATGTCTATTTTATGTTTTGTACATGGTCTCAAATTGATCGAAACGATCTGATCGCTGGTAGTGGTTCTGCGAGGATTTTTTTATTTTGACATTTCTCTAATAAATGTTTTCCCGCCGTGACAGTAAAATATATATATTTGAGGGCTTCGCCCTCAGATAACATTTTTAAAATATCGCTGAAAAATATTAAAACGAAAGTATGTCCTATCTGTAATAATACCTTAGAAATTGCTTTAACGAAATTGTCAACTCGTTGAAGCTTGGCTGATCGACCGAGCTAGCACGTTTGCATTAAGAATGGTTTGGTTGAAATTTGTGCCTATAAAATAATTTAGTCAAGTTGCATTATTGAGCTGTCGAAATTACGGAGAAAATTAACAAACGAAAGGGGCCTTGAGCTCTATCCCCTCTTGACGATCAAGTTCGTCGTGACAGTGTCACGATCCAAAAAGTCGCAGGTTATTATCCGGGATAACGCGTACTTACGTGCCGATCGGCGACGACGACTCAGATCGGCTGGCGTCGTCGTCTTCATGCGGTGCAATATATATTATATATGCTCTTCTCTCTCTTTTCTCCATGGAATAAAAAAATCATCGACAAAGAAGATAGCAATTACCTTACACTGAGGTGGATTAAAAACATAAAGTCGACTTAATTCTGAAATAAAAGAGTAAAATAATCCAAAAAATAGAAGAAGAGTCATTGACCGAGTAGAATCAATCTTTATTTGCGGCTATTTGGCACAACTCTATCTCTACAATTTCTTAGAGTCGGTTAAATTTAGGTCTTAGTTTATGAATTAAAAATATTTAGTTCACACATATAGTTTTATTTTTGACTAAAAATAAAAAACTATTTTATTTTATTTCATCATATAAATCCAATTTGCTTGACGGAGTATATCATCATGCATATGCATGGACAGGGAATCACAGAAACGTAGGGGTGAGCAAAAATTAACTGAAAACCGAACCGAACCGAACCAAAAAACAGCTCATTTCGGTTTTTTTAAAAAAATTCGGTTTTCATTTTGAAAAAGTTCGGTTTACGGTTTTCGGTTCAGTTTTTGCCATCGCAAAACTGAAAAAACCGTAGAACCAAACCTCTCCCGTATCTGCACTTCACCGCTTTGAATTGAATGCAATCTGCCAGTGTCAGCACATCAATTCCAGCGTTATCCTAGCCTGCCAGGAGCCAGCCTAGCTAGCCCACAAAAACTCCCGC
>ASSH01052352.1:0-17684 GCA_000418225.1 Zizania latifolia
GAAAGCAACAGCAGCCTTTTCGTCCTAGCCCCTCCTCTCCTTATATAGTGCCCTCTCATGGGCCTTTAATCAGTATTAAAGTCCAATAAATCTAATCTATTTGTCTGGCCTGGAAGTTCTAGTCTAGGACTGGAACTTCCAAAAATAACCTTCTGTACGAATTTATTTCTGTCCAAAACATCCGGTCCACCCAGAACTTTTGGTCCAACCAAAACTTTAAAAAATAATATTCTGTGTCGAATTTATTTCGATTTAGAAGTTCTGGTTCCACCCGAAACTTCCGGTTCGTCCAGAATTCACCTTTCAGGAAGGCCCGGAACTTCCGTTTCCTCCCGAAACCAAAACTAGGGCTGGTCCGGAACTTTCGGTTGAACCGGAACTTTCGGTTGAACCGGAACTTCCGGTTACACCAAAACCCGGAACTTCTGGCCTTAGGCCAGAACTTTCGGTTCCCCCAAAATTCTCTTGCCCATATTTCTATCAATCTCCCACTTGCACAAGAGTCAATTCTTGCAAGCTTTAAATCCCATCCCCTTAAGCGTGTGACCCGATAGGTTCATATGCAAATGGCCGCTACCCGGAAACCTTTTCCGGATCACTAGTCAATAGCGGTACCTAGCAGCACATATTGACCCCCAAATGCAAACAGAAGATCATATCAACTGAACCTTGATATACTCACGCACCAATCCCTTTACCACACGACATCAGTCAAGCTAAAGACGAGATTCATGCCATCCTTGTGATAGCTCGGCACTTCACTCGATCAAGTAGTGGATTAATCATGATTAACTCTTTAATTATAGTGGCATGGCCATGCACTTTCTCGATACAACTATCTCGAGGGGCCCAGAGACGTCTCTCCCGTTATTTAGGAGGGGTAAATTCCATCTTGATCGCTCACATCCCAAGACATGTTTCATACCATACCCGAAAGTAACCTTTATAACTACCCAGTTACGAATAGCGTTTGGAAGCCTCTAAGTGTGTTACTACACATTCTGGAATCAATGACGATCTCAGGTCAAAGGATTCTGCAGGAACACCATTTGAGATGACAACTGATGGCACATCAAGAATAACAATCCCAACAGTATCTCAAGGTGGGTCTATCCAACATCATGTTCTCTAACATGTGTCCACATCACTGATTTGATATCTTCATATCTATGATCCATGAAACACGATCATCAATCAGTCAGATGTGCTAATCTATAAATCATCATTGTCCCACATGGTGATATGAGATTAGGGATCATTTAGAATAACATCATGATAAAACAAAGAGTTTCACAAACAAGTCACATACTTGCTGATCAATGTAAAAGATAATTATTCAAGAAACATGATAACCAATTATCCAAAATACTCCTTCTCTTACATACAATTGAGTCTATCATACAAGTATCTAATACCCATAGAGCTCAAGTGTGCCTCATGCTTGGGCTGCTAGAGAGGTTTCATCAATGGATCGGTGTGCCTCCATTGAGGCAAAACACAAATCCACCAGATTGCGATCTCGAATCATCTTTGTTGCTTTGCAAGCTAGCGTCGGTGTAACCATTTACAACGAGCTCCTCCGCACCTCCGTAGACTAGGATCATGTCCTTAGTTCTTCTCAAGTACTTAAGGACACTCTTTACTATCGCCCAGTGACATTCACCCAGGTTTGATTGGTATCTGCTCGTAACACTTGGAGCATAGGAGATATCTGGCGTGTACAAAGCATGGCATACATGATGGACCCGATTGCGAAAGCATACGGGATCACACTCATCTTCTCTAGCTCATTAGGTGTCGAAGGACACTGACTCTTGCTTAGAGTAATACCATGTGACATTGGCAAGAAACCATTCTTGGAATCCTGCATATTGAACCGTTTCAATACCTTATCGATGTAAGTGCTTTGGCTTAATCCAATTAGCCTTCTCGATCTATCTCTATAGATCTTTATGCCCAATATGTATGATGCCTCTTCAAGATCTTTCATTGAGAAACTTTTTCACGATAAAGATTTAACAGCATCGAGCATTAGAATATCATTTCCGATCAACAATATGTCATCTACATATAAGACCAGAAATACAAGTGCGCTCCCACCAGCCTTTTTGTAAACACAAGGCTCTTCTTCATTCCTGATGAAACCAAACCCTTTGATCACTTCATCAAAACGAAGATTCCAACTCCGAGAAGCTTGCTTCAGCCCATAAATGGACTTTTGAAACTTGCAATTTTTTTCAGCATTTTTCGGATCAACAAAACCTTCAGGCTGTGTCATGTACACATCCTCGCTAAGGTTTCTATTAAGGAAAGCCGTTTTGACATCCATTTGTCATATCTCATAGTCATAATATGCGGCAATTGTTAGGATGATCCGGTTAGACTTTAGCATTGCGACAGGCAAAATGTTTCATCATAATCAACACCTTGAATTTGCTTGAAACCTTTCACCACCAATCATGCCTTATACATATGAACATTTCTATTAACGTCTATCTTTTTCTTAAAAATCCATTTACACTCGATAGTTTTGATACTGTCAGGCGGATCGACCAAGTTCCAAACTTGAATTTCTCGCCTGGATTCTAATTCGGATCTTATGGCTCCAAGCCATTTCTCAGAGTCCGGTCCCATCTCTGCATCCGAGTAGGTCTTAGGTTCATCATTATCCAATAATAATATGTCATGCTGCCCTGTGGTTAGAAACACAAACCGCTTGGGTGCACGACTAACCATTTCCAACCGACGTGGGGCTGGTGTCTCGACAACAGGTTCCGCAACATCTTACATATCTAGTTGTGGTTCAATAGAAGCTGAAACAATTTCGAGTGGTTCCTGAACTTCTTCGAGTCGCACCATGCTCCCACTAACTCCTTTCGAGAGAAACTCTTTCTCAAGAAAGACACTATTCCGGGCGACAAACACTTTTCCATCTTTCTAGTTATAGAAGTAATATCCTTTAGTTTCCCTAGGATACTCCACAAAGAAGCATTTATCAGATTTGGGAGTGAGCTTATCAGACGTCAAATATTTTACATAGGCCTCACAACCCCATATCTTTAGAAAAGATAACCCGGGATGTTTCCCAGTCCATATCTCATATGATGTCCTCTCTACAGATTTAGATGGAACCCTGTTTAACGTGAAAGCGGCAGTTTCTAGAGCGTATCTCCAGCAGGACAATGGAAGATCAGATTGACCCATCATTAACCGCACCATGTCCAACAAAGTTTGGTTCCTCCGCTCGGACACCCCATTCCATTGAGGCGTGCCTGGTGGAGTCAGCTGTGGAACAATTCCACACTGCTTTAGATGATCAATAAACTCATGGCTCAAATATTCACCTCCACGATTCGATCGTAGAAATTTAATTGTCTTGCCTATATGATTTTGTACCTCATTTTGGAACTCCTTGAACTTTTCAAAGGATTCCAACTTATGCCTCATTAAGTAGATGTAACCAAATCTACTAAAGTCATCGGTAAAAGTGATGAAGTACTAAAAACCACCTCAGGCTATAGAACTCATTGGTCCACATACATCTGTATGTACAAGGGCACAATTCATTTGCCCTCTCACTTTGACCAGTGAAAGGCGTCTTAGTCATTTTGGTAAGTAAATAAGACTCGCATGTGTCAAATGATTCAAAATCAAATAACTCTAGAAGACCATCTTTATGGAGCTTCAGCATGCGCTTCTCATTTATATGACCTAGATGACAATGCCAAACATAAGTGGGATTCAAATCATTAAGCCGAGGCTTCTTCCTATTAATGTTATAAACATGTGTAGCCTCAAGATTCAGAATATATAATCCATTCAATAATGGACAAGTACCATAGAGCATTCCATTCAAAAATATCGAACAACACTTTTTCTTTATTATGAATTCATAACCATCTTCCTCCAAACACGAGGAAGAGATAATATTTCTACTCAAGGCAAAAATGTAATAACAATTATTCAATTTTAAAACTAATCCAGAGGGTAGCGACAAAGAATAAACGCTGACGGCCAACACAGCAACTCTTTCACCATTGCCGACGTGCACATCCAATTCGCCTCTTGCACACTTCCTTGTCCTATTCAGTCCTTGCAATGATTTGCAAGTATGAATCATTGATCTGGTATCAAATACCCACGAATTACTTGGACGAGTAGCAAGATTAATTTCAATAACATTTATACCTGAAGTGGAAGCGGAAGTCTCCCCTTCTTATTCTTGAGTTGTTCTAAGTACAACTTGCAGTTCCTCTGCCAATGACCAGTTCTGTACGCAAACAAGGACTTTGAGGCATTGTATCTCTCGGCCCGAGCTTGATTCTCAAACATGCCTCAGAGTCCCACAATCATATCATGGGCATCCCTGTTCTCATTTTGCTTCTAAAGCTTAGAGGACATATTAGCAAGCATGAGACAGCTAACATCGAGTGAATCGTTGGTGTGCTTCTCATAAGCCCTCCGATCAGCTGCAGATGCAATATTAGCTGGTTCATCAGGATAGGGAACCTCTAGAACATATTCTTTTTTCTCTTGCTTGAGAACAATTCTCAAGTTTTTATGCCAATCAATAAAGTTTGTTCTAGAAAGCTTTTCTTTTTTAAGAATTGATCGCAAATTAAAACTGGAAGTGTTACTAGCAGTAGGTGCCATGATCTACAACAAAAATACAAGTTTCAGCACTATGCTATGTGAATCTTCTATCAAATAAAAGATGCTCCACTACATGATATACAATCGTTTTTTCTCTTATGACATGTAGTGGGACAAGATCTATATTCAACTAACTTCTAGTGAGCTTTGGCATCACTGCTAGAAAATTAGTGACATAGGTGAGCAACACTTTGCTAATCATGTCCCTATATGACTCTTGTTCGTTTGGGTGGCATCCAATGCCTCGACGCCCAACTCCATGCCCCAAAGCCCAAATTCGTTAAGATAGCTTTGTTAAGCAAACAAATACTATGCTTGTGGATGTTCGACATCCACCCTAACTAGTTAAGATAAAAGATGGCACCCTGCTTTGGCAAACCTACCATGCAATAATCAAAAACCTTTGTAGACGCAGCTATTGGAAAGGGCATCAATGACTCTTAATTTTCCGAGGGAAACTATTCTAACATGTAACGATGCCTACCACACATAGAACATGAAAGAATAGTATGACAGGAACATAAGTAAACATCACAGGCAATCATATTAACTATGACATAGTACGACCCTTCTCACATGGTGATCTCCATCTCCACGGTTCCTATCCTTCGGGTCATCACGCTTCAGGCCTCCATGATCTTATATTAGTCTATTACATCTAATAACACTATACGAATTACATGAGAAGGAGCATCACATGTCAAAACGCAGGTCGTACAACAATAGAATAGCCTTGGGCTATAATTAATCATGACACGCAGGCCATGAAAATTACATACATGCATCAGATGATGCACCAGGCCATACCAGTCACAACATTCTCTATAAAAACAAGTTAGGCGTAGAATCTATGCGTGACTGAAAAGTGCATCCGGAACTTCCGGCTCAAGGCCCAGAACTTCCGGAATCACCCTTCTGCATCGAATTTATTTTGGCCCAGAACTTCCGGATCAAGGCCCAGAACTTCCAAAAATAACCTTCTGTACGGAATTTATTTCTGCTTAGAACTTCCGGTCCAACCAGAACTTCCAAAAATGACATTCTGTACCAGGATTATTTTAACCCAGAAGTTTCGACTGGAGCCCGAAACATCCAAAAATCTGCCACAAGAATAATAGATCTAATCCATTTCCACCATATATCACCTATATGTGTATGATCCAGATCGAACACTACGCATGTAGGCTCTGATACCACTGTTAGGGAATGGGTACGCTACGCTAGCACAAAACAAAACTTTTCTACCCCGTTCAACCTAGGAACCATGCGAGTAATAGAATCATGGATCATTCCCTCTAGCCATGAGACATGCTAGGCCAGCAAAAGAAGAGTTGGGAAGCGCGTCCTCGATCAACTCTGCCAGGCTCCGTCCAATCGGCGGCAAAAATGATGCAACACCATGATCCTCATGACGAGATGATCAGCGCCGCAATTGCAGCGGTGCCTCTACCATATCCACACATACAGGGACGAGATCACCTCACGACGGTATGCTACTACCACACGCGAGGTTAGGGGAGATGCAGCCACAGCAGGTGAGGCCTGGGGAGAGGTGGCGGCTAGGGTTAGGGTAGGGGCGAAAGCAACAGCAGCCTTTTTGTCCTAGCCCCTCCTCTCCTTATAGAGTGCCCTCTCTTGGGCCTTTAATCAGTATTAAACTCCAACAGATCTAATCTATTCGTTCGGCCTAGAAGTTCTGGTCTAGGACTAGAACATTTGAAAATAACCTTCTGTATGAATTTATTTCTGTCCAGAACTTCCAGTCCAACCGGAACTTCTAGACCTGGAACTTTTGGTCCAACCAGAACTTCCAAAAATAACATTCTTTATCGAATTTATTTCGACCCAGAAGTTTCGGTTCCACCCAGAACTTTCGGTTCATCTAGAATTCACCTTTCAGGCAGGCCTGGAACTTCCGGTTCCTCCAGAAACCAAAACTGGGGCTGGTCTAGAACTTCCGGTCGAACCAGAACTTTCGGTTACACCAGAACTCAGAACTTCCGGCCTCAGGCCAGAACTTCTGGTTCCCCAGAATTCGCTTGGGCATATTTTCATAATAGGGACCATAGCTCGAGAGGATCCAAGGCATGCTAGGGTGTCGGCCGATGAGTTATCGTCACGGGAGATATGGTGAAACTCTATCCTAAAGAACTTGCCCTGGAGTTTCTGAACCTCGGCATAGTAGGCATCCATCTTATCGCTGGTGCAAGACCAGCCCTTGTTAACCAAGCTGATAGCCAACTTGGAGTCTCCGTAGACCATGGGTCGCTTTACCCTGAGTGATGCCACTATCTGAAGGCCATGTAACATGGCTTCGTACTCGGCCACGTTATTGGAAGCTTTAAATAGTAGCTGCAGCACGTAGCGTAGTTCTTCCCTCTTTAGAGATATAAGGAGAATTCCTGTGTTGGCCCCATCTATACTTAGGGAGCCATCGAAGTACATTGTCCAATACTCCTTTTCTTCTCAGCTTGGGGGTAGTTGGACCTCGGTCTATTCTGCGATGAAGTCGGCTATAGCCTATGATTTAATGGCAGTACGCGACTGGAACTCCATTTGATATTCCCCCAGCTTGACGGCCCATTTTACGATTCGCCCAGTTGAGTCACAATTGAGAAGTATGTTGCCTAGAGGGTATTCTGTGACCACCACAATTTTGTGGGCTTGGAAGTAATGCTTTTGCTTTCGGGCGGTGAGTATGACAGCGTAAAGGAGATTTTGTACTTACGGGTACCTTGCTTTTGATAGGCCAAGGACTTATGAGATTAAGTATACCAGCATTTGGACCAGGAAAAAATATCCCTCCTCGGGGCTCTCGACCATAATTGCCATGCTGACAACATTGGTTGTGGCGGCGATGTAGAGGAGAAGGACCTCTTTTGGATTTAGAGCTGTGAGGATCGGAGGCAAGGTCAAGAATTTTTTCAGTGCCGAAAATGCCTCGTTGGCCTCAACTGTCAAATGGAAGTTTTCTTCTTTCTTCAATAGTTTGAAGAAAGGGGCTCCCTTTTCTCCTAGTCGAGAGATGAATCTCCCGAGGACCGTCATGCAACCCATGAGTTTCTAAACTTTCTTGGCATTATTGGATTTTTCCATCTTTATTATTGTAGCAATCTTGTCTAGGTTGGCCTCAATGCCCCGGTTGCTGACGATGAACCCGAGCAATTGCCCTAATGGTACCCCAAAGACACATTTATTGGGATTGAGTTTCCATCAAAACTTCCGAAGGTTCTTGAATGTCTCGGTGATGTCATCGATGAGATTATCTTCTTCTTTAGGCGTTATGACCACATCGTGGACATAGGCTTCGACGTTGTGGCTGATTTAATCCAAGAGACATCGCTGGATGGCCCGCTGGTACGTTGCCCCTATGTTTTTGAGCCCAAATGACATGGTGGTATAACAGTATGCTTCGAAGGGCGTGATGAAAGATGTTTTCTCCTAATGTTCTTCCTTGAGCCCGATCTGATGATACCCGGAGTAGCAGTCGAGAAAACACAGGAGAGAACATCCTGCTGTTGAGTCCATGACTTGGTCTATTCATGGTAATCCAAAGGGATCCTTTGGAAAATATTTATTTAAGTCAGTTTAGTCGACACACATTCACCATTGCCATGTCTTCTTTTTTACCAAGGCTGGGTTGGCGAGCTACTCTGGGTTGTCGACTTCACGGATGAATCCTGCTACTAGGAGGTAGGCGATCTCAGCCTTGATCACCTTTTTCCTGTCATGTGCGAACCTCCGTAGCTTCTATTTTATTGGCTTGGTGGTCAGGTATACATGGAGTTCATGCTCGATTAGCTCTCGAGGAACCCCGGGCATGTTAGAGAGCTTCCATGCGAAGATGTCCATGTTAGAGCATAGGAAGCTGACGAGCGTGATTTCCTATTTAGGATCAAGTCACACCCCGATGGTCGCTGTCTTTGATGGGTCAGCCTCAGAGAGGATGACCTTCTTGGTGCTTGAGGGCACAGTAGAAATCCCCGAGAAAGACGGTGCTTTAGCTAGTATCTCTGAGGCTTCGGGGGATCCATCCAGATCTACCTAAGGGTTTCCTCCATGCGAGCTGATAGGTCAATAGCTTCGGCTAGGGCGAGGCTATCTTTCTCGCACGCACGAGAAGTGCCGATATTTCCCCATACAGTGATGACTCCGTTGGGGCCCGATAGCTTGAGCATGAGGTAAGGATAGTGCCCAACGGCTATGAATTTTGCTATGGAAGGTCTTCCGAGAATAGCGTGGAATGAGATGTCATATTCTATGACCCAGAAGGTTATATGCTCGGTCCTATAATTATCCCGGTAGCTGAACATGACCGGCAAGGTGATCGAGTAGAGAGGTACCGAGCCTTGTTTGGGTATGATGCCGTAGAATGGAAAATTGTCCTCCTTTCGGAGGCTATCGACTGAAATACCGAAGTCGACAAGGGATTGGCAGAAAAGGATGTCCAGTTCACTTCCTCCGTCGAATAAGACTCGCCTCATGCATACTTTGAATATTATTGAGTTGACAACTAGCGGTCATCGCTCGGTTTTTGGGACATTGGTCCACTGGTCATCCTAGGAGAAGGTGATCGGGACTTCTGACCACCGTGGTTGTTGAACTTCCTCGAATCTGACAGCGTTGATTCATCGATCCAAGATCCAAGGAATAGCATTTACGCATGGTGTGATTGCCCTTAGGATGGAATGGGCAGGGCTTGTCCAACTCTTCTCTCGTGGCTTCGTCTTATTGGCGCCTCAAATTATAGGCTGTCGCTACAGTTCTTTCTATCTTTCTTTTCTGGTCTTGCATGCCTCGAGAGGATCTTGGTCGATCATCTTCTCATCAAGGGGATTGAGGATGATCGTCCCTGGTTTGGCGGGACCGGCTCTCGTGTCGTGAACGCTCTATCTTCTCCCTTCAAGCATCTTCGCTATCGGCGTATCTCTCTGCAATAGAGATCATTCACGCTATGGTCTTTAGCTTCTTTCTTATGAGGGCCCCATGTAGCTCGGAGGTGTGGTGCAGGGCTTCGATGAAATAATTAATAATGTCATGCTCCTTGACATCCACGATAGTGGTCCTTTTTTCAGAGAACCTCCGGATAAAGCTCCGAAGAGATTCATCTTCTTTCTGCTGTAGTTGTTGCAGTTCATATCGAGTCCTAGGTTTCTGCCAGGTCCCCTGGTAATTGTCGATGAAAGCCAAGCAAAGTTGTGCCAAGGAGTTGATGCAGTTCCTGGGCAGGCTAGAGAGCCAGTTGTCGATGGATGAAGAGAGCATGATCGGTAGGAAATTTGCCATTACCCTTTCATCATCGCCGGCTGCATGGACAGCCGTGTAGTAGAGTAATAGCAACTGTGAGGGATCTGTATTGCCATCACAAGGCTCGATCCCTATCAGTCAGAATGACTTTGGCCACTTTACTTGCCTCACTGACTCATGAACACAGGAAAACGGTCATGATCATCTCGGCTTCTACTTTTCTTACGGTGGTGGTGATTTTGGCTCTCGCTGATGTAGGAGTCGATGTAATCAGTATTGCTGCTAATACTACTGTCACCGTCTTCAATATAGTCTCAATCATCCGCCCGCTTGTGGATCTTGGAACGTATCTGGTTCCATCCTCTCGGAGGCGGTGGTGGTGTTAGGCGGTCACCACGTGGACTATCGACCGGTATAGTTTGGTCATGTCACATCCGGTACTGACCCAAACTGTCATTCTCCTTGTCTTGCGGGGGAGGAGTTAGTGGTCGGGTCAGAACCGGGGCCGGGGCGTTCATTTGTGTTGCTACCGCCTAAGCCAATGCTTTTGCTCATCGCAGCTCTAGTGTCTTGAGGAGAGAGCCGAGAGCCATCTTGATTGCCACCTAATTGGCGGATGGAGTTTTTAAGACCTTCTCACCATCTAAGTCCATAGTGAACTCATCCTCGAGGTTATGATGAACCCCATCCTCTTGCTCAATCTCATTGCATGCGGCGCATTGGTGCCGCTCGCTGCTGGTCGGGGATGCCCCTCCCTCAGCCATCATGATGAGATTGGCCGGGAATCGAGGGCTATTAGATCGTCGACTAGCCTCAAGTCCGCCGACTAACTCGGCCTCTTTCCACCAATGTCAGACGGTTTGACCTTTTTCATTGGAGAATATAACAGTGCTCGGGGCCAACTAGACCCCGGGCATGGCTCGGCCGACTGCCCCACTTGAGGACCGAAGGACGAGCTGAACTTTTCGACCTAGCCGATCCATGAGTAGCTCTCAACAAAGGGTTCAACAAGACAAGTTGTCCCGTTGAATCTCCGATGAATGCCAAACTCCCAAACATGAATATGGAGCTGGCCGGTACAAGAAAATCCGAAGGAGATGCCATCAGATCCTGGTAAAAGCGAGGCAACCCCCTACCTGGCACGCCAACTATTAGTGAATCACCGAGCAGTCCACCCAAGGGATTACCCGAGGTAGTGATTATATGTGTGTAAGGGAAGCACAGTGCCTTTGAACCTGATGGTCGACTCTAGAATACAAGAGCCAATGTTTATATTAGTTCAGGTCTCCTAGAGGATAATAACCCTACGTCTAGTGTTTGGTGTATAATATGGTGGATGAGCTTACAATATGATGCAATTAAGTAATAGAGGTTTAATGCATCGAAAGCAAGATGAATAACTTAAGATTGGATGCCTCGGGGGTAACTCGCATCCTTTATATACTCAGGAGGTCAGCCCAACAACCTAGGACTCTACCCCGAGTCAATCTAAAATTGCCTACGAACTCAGGTGCTAATTCCCTAATTAAATGGATTCTTGTACAAACATATCTCTTCGTACTATATCTGGAGTCCAGTCACCTGATAAGGACTCAACCTTCCTTATCAAAGTCGAACAAGCCTCCATGGGCCATACTAGATGGCAATGCTGGACTTAGCCTGCTCTTAGTCCAGACTGATAAGCCCAATCATGGGATACCCAGGGGTCACATCCCTGACAGATGTAGATGTGGATGATTCAAACTTGGATGATAGACCACTAACTACCGATGAAGAACAAGCAATTCACTGCAACGCTCAAGCGACTAGTGTTCTACTTGCTGCATTGAGCCCCAAAGAATTCAACAAAATTAATAGACTTGAGGAATCTAAAGAAATAAGCAAAACTTTGCAAATTGCCCATGAAGGTATATCTTTAGTAAGGGAGTCAAAGATTGAGCTTCTTGAAGGAAAGCTTGAAAGATTTGTTATGGAAGATGATGAAACCCCTCAAGAAATGTATGACCTTCTCATGGTTCTCCAAAGCGAAGCTCTCCTCCATGGGGTTCTAGTGCCAGGCATCAAACCTTCAGCCACATGAAGAGTCTAGCGTGTAGAGGTCGCTAGCCGAGCATCCGATTCCTAGATATTGGCATTCAAATTCTTACTGCTCCAAGTATGAGGCCCCTGCCTCTGGACAAGGGCAAGAAGCCTACCTCTAGGTCATCCAGTCACAGTGATGACCTCCTTTAGCTAGTCTAGAGGAAAGTCCAAGAGCCTCCTCAAGTTGGCGGGGTCACTCCTCGATCTGAGGTCAACTACATAAGGTGGACTCTTGAGGCTGGGCTGGAGCACAATCAGGATCCTCGTGACAATCTAAGAGATGCCTCCAACTATCGGTTCCACTCTAGGTTTTAGCAGGACTACTACAAAAGTGTCATGCTTCCCAAGCGGCACCTAGTCGTGGAGATGCAATGGATCAACTAGGCTTCCATGAAGAAAAAGAACAACTTAGTGTTCAACCAAGAGATCCACATCTGCCAAGCCAAGAATCTTTATGGCCTCATGAAGATGCAGCAAAATTGGTGTAAAGAAGCTATCTGCTAGTTTTACTCCACCCTCTTCTAGACTGTGGACAACAAAGAGCCTACCTTTCATTGGAGGCTAGAGGGGGGCGAGTACGAGGTCACTCTCAGTGACTTCGCTGCTATCCTTGGCCTGGATGGCAATGATCTCTCTGCTTTTTGTTTGGATGAAGAACCCATGCTGGTAGCTAATGCAGTGTTTTTTCTGTATGAGCTGGGTAATTTTTTTGGAGGCAAGACAGAGGGTCTCTTACCGTTCTTCATAGTTCTTAACAGCCTTTTGAGGAAGACCCTTCTACCAAAACTTGGGGACTCATCATCGTTGTTTGGTAATGTCCGCAACCTGCTATCGATCATGAGGGAAGACAGAGGGCTGTTCATTGTGTCTCACTTCCTCTAGAGCGAGATTTGGACCACCTCCATCTCTCCGACCAAGAGTTGTGTGTATGCCCTAT
Organism: Zizania latifolia; assembly: GCA_000418225.1. NCBI lineage: Eukaryota > Viridiplantae > Streptophyta > Magnoliopsida > Poales > Poaceae > Zizania > Zizania latifolia. The sequence goes on from ASSH01052352.1 coordinate 12,920, forward strand.
ACATCTAACTAGTGATTGATCGAGTCACCTGCAAGAAGATGATCCATGAGGTAGAGCACCGTGGGTACACTCCTTAGGCGCCATCTTCCAGAGCTCCTCCAGGCTAGTCCTCCTCAGCAACCCGCCTCCTCCTGCTGGCCCTCGGCGTGCTCCTCCCACTCGGAGAACTACGCCTCAGTCTAGCTCCTCCAGCTCACCGATCAAGCGGATCCTTTCGACCATCCTCATGATGTGCTGGAATGGCAATTGGAGGCGAGCCAAGGAGTATGAGAGGAGGAACAAGGCAATAAATATGCTGCTTCAGCAATCAGGACATCCTCCCATGAAGCCTTTGCCTGATTCTGATGAGGAGTTTGATCCAAATGCCTTCACTGAATGCACCGACCCATTTTCCCACATTTTTGGATCAAGCGCAGGGTCTTCCTAGCAGTAACAGCAACCTCCTCCATAGCAGTCTTCATCATTATCTAATGAGGATGATGGTGATGATGATGATGGGAGCGAGGATGACTCCGAGTGAGCCGTTTTATTGCTTTCTCTCCTTTTAGTGTCTTTGATGCCAAAGGGAGAGAAAAATCAAAGAAGTCATCGTCGTTGCTTAGCTTCTTAGTATTTCTTGCTTTTGGCTCCAAAAATTGTAATCCATCTCATGAACAATGGGCTTGTAATAATGTTTTATCAAGTTTATGCTTTAATGTATGACATGGATGATATGATGTAATGAACACTTTGCTTAAGATTAATGTTTAGTTATGTTCATTTCACTCTGATGGCCTAAATGTGATATATGTTAAGTTTACTATTTTGATGATGATGCATGCATTTAGGGGGAACTTTATTGTTAAATATTCATCTCTTATGCAATTTTTGTCACTTCTTTGATCATATTGTCATCAATCACCAAAAAGGAGAGATTGAAAGTGCATCTTGATGTATCTAGGCCCCTAATTTGTTTTGGTGCATTAATGACAATCATGATCAAATGCTAGTAATATTGTTGCTAAGATGGATGCAGAAACCAAAACACAAAGCGGCATTGCAATTCAATCAATTATGGAGAAAACACTCTTTTTAGTGCATTTTAGGCTCAATGGTGCAAAATGTTTATTTTTCATAAAAAATTAAGTCTAGGTATGTCGTACTATCAAGAGAGATGCATTAAACAGTGTTCCAAAACTTGTGCTCAAAGAAAAATCTTTTTGGAAAGTTTTTGGATTTATTCTAAGTTGAATTTTGATTTTCCAGCAAAGCCAGATAATCCGAATTAGTCCAGAGTATCTGAAAATTTGGTTCTATTCCGCACTATTTTGCACGTCGGAGTATTCCGCATTATGAAATTAAGTTATTTGTTTCTTGAAATAAACTATCATTTTGAATCAACAAGTACGTGATTTATTAATGAGACTCGTAATGTGACTATTTCTAAATAATCCATAATCGGTTTTAGGTCATATATGGAACAGATATAACTAAGATCGGCATGTGTATTGATCGATGATTATATCTCATGCATCATGGATATAAAGATATAAACTCAATAACATAGATGTATGTTAGAGAACATACGTTGGATAGATCCACTATAAGACACTGTTGAGATTCTATATATAATCAGTTGGTCTCAGTAGTGTTTATGTAAAGTCCTTAGACCTGAGATCATCATTGTTCTCAACATACGTAGTAGCTTACTTTGAGTCTACCAAACGCTACTCCGTAACTAGATAGTTATAAAAGTAGTCTTCGGGTATGCTATGTAACATGTAGTGGGATGTGAGTGATCACGATGGAATTTGCCCCTTCTTACGGAAGATATATCTCTAGGCCCCTCGATGTAATAGATTATGGAAGTGCATGGCCAAACCAACGTGATTAAGGAGTTAATCGCAAGTTATAATCTAATACGGAGATCAAGATAGGTATCGAGCTATTGATAGGATGGTACAAATCTCACCTTGTGCTCGATCAATATCATGAGGCAAAGGGACATGTACATGAGAAACATTACAAGGTTTAGCCGATATGATCTTTACGAATACTTGGGTTAATATGACTTACTAGAGACCGCTATTAACGGAGTACTGGAAAGAAGTTTCTATACATTAACCAAGCTATACATAAACCTATAGGATCACACACTTAACGGGTTAGAACACTAGATAGAAATCCAAATGGTTTGGATAGAGATCCAAACAAATCGGATAAGGATCCGAGTAGAGTCCTGATTGGGCCCGGTAGGGCCTAAGCTAGGACATCAATCTATAAGAGGGCGAGGGGCTCGTGCAATGTATGCTTGTGGCGCGTGACTAATCTGTTAGCCACCACGAGCAAAACCCTAGCCATCACCTCTCCCGAGCCTAACCACCTCGCCGACTGCCTGGGTGCTAGTACACCACTAGCCAGCATTTCCACCCTAGATGTGTGGATACTAGTAGAGGCGTTGCTTCAGCTGCTGTGCTCATCGGCATCGGCACCTCTAATCGGATCAACGTTATCATCGGTTCATGGGAATTCAGGCGAAGGCTTCCCGAGGACATTGATCGGCTTCCTGAAAACATTGAGCGGCTTCTCGAGGACTTTGATCGGCTTCCCGACCACCTCGACGCGCACGTGTTGGATCGGCTTCCGACCACCTCGTTACGCGTGTGTTGGATTAGCTCGCTACTCCAACATTCCTTCCACTACTCTGTGCGTCTAGTGGTAACGATCTATGGTCCCTCTCTTAGCAAGATTTCCTGGTGTGTGCGGTAGAAAATTTTTATTTTTAGCTAGCATAGCATCCACGTTCCCCAACATCAGCTATGAAGGGTACACCCATATACAATTTACTCTATCCAAGTTCTCTTGCTGCTTGTCGCACATAAATATAGCCAATAGTGTGGAGCATAGCATCGCCAAAAGATGAAATATTTGTTTGATACGTAGGAGGGGGATGAATAGGCATATCAAGTGGCTGCCTGTTTAGAACAGTGGTTGCTAAGAAATGGGTAGCATTCAGCAATTTCAGCAATGTTAATGTTAAACTGACTGTCTATGGCCATTTCCTGCCAGTCAGCTCTCTAGATTGATCAGTCCAAAATTCAAATTACAAAATAGTTAGAAATTCATTTTCCAATTTCTGGGCAGGTGAAAATGTTCCGTTCTAATACTGGCTCATGCTTAAGCATAAAATAAGCAGACAGGAAAAGAAAAACAATGCCAACCATTTATATAAACTAACATTTCGAGTTTTAACTTCTACCTCGATCAGCAATGTTTCTATTTCTCTATAAATTTAACCAAAACTTTCAACTGTGTTAATACAGCGACAACTTCAACAGGACCCCAAAAAGAAAGCAAGATGCAGACCTCAAAAAGTCCAACTGCAGTGCTACATAAAAAATTGAGGGATGGCGCTGCCGGAGCCCTTGTCGCTGGCCGTCCAGCGGGTGGCATTCACAACGCCACAGAATAACGTCGGTGGCGGCGGCTACAGAGGCCGTCTCCAAGACATCATGAGGCAGCGCGGCGCACTCGACCCCTTCACCGCATTCGCCTTCACCTCCCATTCTGGCATCTCTGCCTTCTCCTGCGCCCTTCAGTCATATCCGCTGCAACAAAAGTAAGGGCAAGACGCCAAAGCATAACAATAACATAGGCGCTAAATTTCTTATAAGCTTACATCAGTTGGCATTTTGGAACAGAATTTGGCAATGAAAAGGCTTACCAAATTTAAAAGAGAAAAGGTAACCAGGACAAAAATACTGCAGTATAAAGGTTTGCAGAAATTGTTGGCATTGGCAATCATATTCTTGCAAAAAATTCAGAAGACCACAAACAGAAGTTATCAAAAACTCGTTAGCCTTGACAAATTGAGTTTTCTCAGATCCTCTGGCACTTACTCTACCATTTGAGCAGCAATTGGGTATTTCAACAAGTTCCCCAAACCAAAATGGCAACATATAGACATCATTTCAGCCTTGCAGGATGGGTGTCAAGGTTTAAAGACACACGGGCAAAATTTACAAGTCACAAACACATGGAAATTTCCCAACTAACGACGACCACATTCCTTTGATTTCTCCAGAATTTATCAAAGATTTCTGAGGTAGCGAGCATTCTGGTAAGCGCAAGGTTGATTGTACCTTGAAGATGAGGGCGGCGGAGATGCCGATGATGAAGAGGAAGGCAGGCATGACGAAGTATGCCACCATCACCCCAAACCACGGTGAGTGGTTTATCCCCGGCCACGTCCCGCCGGCGTCGTCCACCAGTATCATCATCTGCACAAGCAAGCAAGTGAGGACACGCGTGTGTTCGGCCGCCAGTCACACGAGGATCCCGGCAAGGATCAAGCAACAAGTTGGCACGATCTAGGGGCGGTTAGGGGTATATGCTTACGGCGACGGTAAGGCCACGGAACACGTCAACGGGCAGAGGAATGTCATGGTGTAGGATCAGGGTAGGCGACCAGAGGGGGGGTGAATGGTCGAAAACACGTCCAGGTGGTGGTGTTCGCTCCGGCGGAGGTCCAGGTCACCTTGTTGGTTGTTCTGGACCTCACGGCCGTGACTTCGCGCAGTTTAGGAGTCCTTACCAGACTGCTTCAGTTTTTATTCCTAACTGCTTTACCCCTGGTGTTTTTCCTTCCTTTGAGCAGATGGCTCGACACTGGTTCAGTTCTTTTGCTAACCCCAGTGTCGGACCATGTGCTCACCCTTTTGACCACTGATTGCAGGATCGAGGCATGGAGGGCATATGGATCATGGATTCAGGATGCTCGAGACAC